>CP139507.1:21965486-22255234 GCA_021014915.2 Artemisia tridentata subsp. tridentata | reverse complement strand
CACATATTAACGCCACACACACACACTCAGTAAAGGTGTGCCTCATTTGTAAGAAAAGAGTGTGTGTGTGTCACTTGTCTTTGTTTATTTCTTTCACATTGAATCTAATAAACATTTGACCAAAATATGCCTATGATCCACATCTCTCTTCTTGTTCTTAATATGTGTATGTGAGTAGCATCATCTTGTTCTAGTTTGTGTTTGTATGTAAAAGTGTGCTCGGTGTTCATTCTAAGTGAAGATCGACATCTACAGCCAGCCACTGAGGTTGTTGATATTTTCAATATCTAGATTGGCTTCCCAATGAATAAATGATCAAATGTGGTAGGTATGCAATTGGAAGGCGACTATCTAAGAATCTAAGATCATTGAGCAAAGGTGGTATATATATATGGGTAAATGCATGTGATTATAGGGAATGGTAGTTACCATCTACTCGTCTTTTCTTTCATGGGTTTATCAATGCTAGAAAATACAAACAAGGAAAGCCACAAATCACCATCCATTTGGTTGTTGAGATTAAAATGCCAAAGCTGTAAAGTCTTGAAATTGGCGTTAGCATGTTAACCTTATAAATAAAATGCATTGATCAGTTATTAAATGTAAATAGCAGGTTGGTGGTAAGAAGGCAAAACCTCGAAGCCAACGGTCCATACTGCCTTCTAAAGTCTAACAATTTACTACTGTTTAGGTGCATATCTTTCAATTTACAATTTCTGTAAACTATGTGGACCGAATAATCTTCATCTTATGCTTCATTTGTAATAGTTAGAACACGAAGGACCAAACGTGTTAATTAATAAGTTAGTAACCGAATTGTTAGTTAATAGCGGTTACAAATAGATAGTTATTTTCAGTTGGACAAACCGAATGGACACACCGGTTCATGATACCGGTTGGTACCTATATATATATGTACAAATATGTATCGAGTGAATGGTTAGACAATAATACAATTTACTTATTCATTAAACACTTTGCAACTTATATAATTGATCTAGTTTGGGACAACAATTGGCATCAAGAGCAAGGTTATACAACATCGAAACAAAATCTGTTTTACATCTTAAAAAAAACCATTACCGAGAAGCCATTGAAACACGCTGAGAAAGAAGAAGAACACTCGCTGTTTTTTTCTTTGAGCAAGGAACGTTTGTTTTCTTAATCTTCCAAAGGAAACATACAAGTTTGAATAAGGAGAAACGTAGAAGAGATAGTGCACGATCTGTTTTGCGTAGAAGTTGCAAGCGTACACATCAAACGATATTGGTGTCGAGAACTTTGTTGGCAACAACGAAGGGAAGGAAGAATTGGAGACTTTGTGTAAAACCGGTTGAAAACAAAGACACAAAGCATCATAAGACGCAATTTCTAGAAGCGCATGAAAACGTTGTTGTGGAAGAAAACGTATACGTAGAACGAAAAAGGAGTACTCAAGGAAAGTGTGTGGAGTTTGTGTTGGTACGACACAAGAACAACAACAACGAGAGAAAAGAAACAAACGAAGTGACTGTTTTGTTTCGTTGGAACGAATTCAGAAACGAAGTGACTGTTTTTGGTTCGGTGTGGTTACCAAGGCGTGGTAACAAGGATTGTGTGTAGAAAACTTTCTTAGGAATTTCAAAAATACCGAAATCAAGAATAACACACAAAGGAAAAGAACGTGTAGTGTGGTACAAGATTTTTTTTGTTTTGTTTTGTGTCGAATACAAAGTAAAAAAAAAACATTCGACAACAACAAGAACAAAAGAAGCCGAGAGTTTTGTGATTCAAGGAAGAATTTGGACAAGGCGTGAAGGCAGTGGAACATTGGGATATAGACTCGTTGGCAAAAAAGGATCAAGCAATTCGACAAAGAAAAAGAAATAAACGTTGTGCAGTTTGGTTCGAAAAAAACAACAACAACGACAAAAAGGAATCCGAGAGTTTTTGGTTAAAATTTGAAGTCGAATAGGGTTAAAAAAAAAGGGCAACGAGGCAAAAAGAGCAAAAGAAATAAAGTGGGAATAAGATCAAACGTTGGTGAACGATTTTACTAACGAAGCAAATCGAATACATCTCGTATTCATCACAAAATTAACGAGGTCACAAGTTTCTAAATTTTCTGGATTTCAATTTATATTAGAATAGTATAGATCTTGTTAGTTTATACTATTAGGAAATCCCGAGAACTATTATTGATCCCGTATTACTAGGATTCCCGGAAAAACCATATATATTCCATATTAGAAGAGATACCACACTAGATAAATAATTCTCATACGTATTAAAAGGTGAAAATAGTAAACACTTTTAAGATGGCCGGTGATGATACAAGCACATCTAACACAACAAAACCCGTAACACCTATTGCACAATACCAATGCCCTAAGTTGAAAAACACAAACTACACTGTATGGACTATACAAATTAAGGTCATACTAGAGGCACAAGGGTTATGGGATACAATTGAATATAAGGATAAGGCGGACGTAGATGATAAGAAGGATAAAGCAACAACTGCTTTTCTATATCAAGCGTTAACCGAAGATGTGATTTTACAAGTAGCGGGTTGTAAGACGGCTAAGGAATTATGGGAATCATTAAGGAAAAGACACGTTGGAGAAGAAAAGGTGCAGCAAGCACGACTACAATCATTGATGATTGGATTTAACTCACTTCAGATGCAGGAAGATGAGACGGTGGATGCATTTGCAGACAAGTTAAACGGCTATGTCACGAAGGCAAAAGAACTAGGGAAAACATTGGATGAATCACTTTTAGTTAGAAAACTATTAGACTCCACACCCGATAGATTCATTCAGATAGTAGCATCCATAGAACAAACAAGTGATCTAGACGACATTACCCTAGATGAGATCACTGGAAAACTCAAGGCGTTTGAGGAAAGGATAAAACTCCGGAAGGGAGGTCAAGTTGAAAGCCAGGAGAACTTACTTTTCGCACATGGCGAACACTCAGATAAAGGAAAGAATTTTAACAAACGTGGAGGTAGATCAAATTATTCACGAGGGAACTGGTGAAATAATAACAACAGAAATAACTCACATAAAGGGAACTCAAATCATAAAGGAAACCAAAATAAGAACCCAAGTAGGAGGGATTTGAGTAACGTAAGATGTTTTAAGTGTAACAAACTTGGACATTTTATGAATAAATGTAGAGTAACATCAACAACCCAGGAACAATCAAACCTCATCTTAGAAGACGATGAACCATCACTATTAATGACTATGCACGAAACCGAACACGAGGAAGTGTTGTTGAATGAAGGCCAAATTCAACCAGGGAAATATGCTTCAACTGATGCAAGCATATGGTATTTAGATAACGGTGCAAGTAACCATATGACGGGAACCAAGAGTCATTTTAAGGATATAGATGAAAGAGTAACAGGTCGAGTACGTTTTGGAGATGGATCGTATGTACAGATAAAGGGAAAAGGCTCTATATTATTAGGTTGTAGAAACCAAGAACATAAGGTAGTATCAGATGTATACTATATACCAAACCTTAAGAGCAACATACTAAGTCTAGGACAACTTACGGAGATAGGTTGTAAGGTCATAATGGACGGAGATAAATTGACTTTGTATGATAAGAGCAAGAAATTGTTGATGAAAGTAGACAGATCTAAGAATAGACTTTACAGTATTAGACTACAGATAGACACACCTATATGTCTCTTAGCAAATGTAGATAACCAAGAATGGTTATGGCATGCTAGATTAGGTCATCTGAACTTTGATGTTTTGAACAAGATGACTAGGAAGGGTCTAGTGGATGGAATACCTAGAATAAATCATACTGGACAGATTTGTGATGCATGTTTATTAGGAAAGCACAGTAGAACACCATTTCCAAACCAAGCTAAATTCAGATCAAAGAACCCGTTGAATTTGATATATGGAGACCTCTGTGGTCCTATAAGTCCAGCAACACACTCAGGCAAGAAACTAATATTCTTGTTAGTAGATGATTGTACACGTTTTATGTGGGCTTACTTTCTACAATTGAAAGATCAAGCACTTGGTACTTTCAAGGAATTTAGGCAGAAAATAGAAATGGAAATGAGAATGAAAGTGAGGATGCTAAGAACAGATAGGGGAGGTGAATTTACATCAAATGAATTCACCAAGTACTGTAAGGATAATGGTATAGCACGATAGTTGACAGCACCTTACTCACCACAGCAGAATAGAGTAGTGGAGAGGAGAAATAGGACAGTGTTATCAACAACTAGGAGTATGATGAAAGCAATGAAGCTACCCTTAACTTTTCGGGCGGAAGCAGTTAGACATGCCATTTACATACTCAACAGGGTACCTACAAGAGCCCTGATAGATAAAACTCCATATGAGGCACTCTACAATAGAAAAACGAACTTGGAAAACCTAAGAATATTCGGATGCACAGCTTATGCAAAGATAACAATACCTCACTTAAAGAAGCTGGATGATAGAAGCATACCAATGATTTACTTAGGGGTAGAGGAAGGATCAAAAGCATGTAGGTTATATGATCTAATAACAAAGAAGAAACACGTTAGTAGGGACGTTAAGTTTATGGAAACAAAACCGTGGGATTGGAATAAAGTTGGAGAAGATACGAGTACACAAGACACATTTTGGGCTAGTTTTGTGGCAGAAAGAGTTGACAATGAAAAGGCTACACCAGTCAACACAGTTATCAAAGATAATATTGATAATACGTATCAGGAACCGGATGCAATACCAGATCCAGTTTCACCAAACACACCACCAACATATACCTACGAACCTAACTCAGAAGAAGTTGAAAAAGAGGCTACTTTTAGTTCATTAGAAAGCTCAGATCAGAGATTTGATGATATACCGGTACGAGGATTAAAGAAAGTAACTGAAATCTATAAGGATGCACGTATAGTAGAAGCACCAAGCTTATTTTTCACAGAAGAAGAACCTCGTAATTATAAGGAAGCATCAGTAGATAAGAAATGGATTGAGGCCATGGAAATTGAATTGGATTCAATCAACAAGAATAACACATGGACTCTTACTACATTGCCAGAAAATCAGAAGGCAATAGGACTTAAGTGGGTTTTCAAAACCAAAAGGGATGCACAAGGAAAGATCATCAGATATAAAGCACGATTAGTAGCAAAAGGATATGTACAAGAGCAAGGAATAGACTTCGATGAAGTATTTGCACCAGTTGCTAGGATAGAGACAGTTCGGTTGATATTAGCATTAGCAGCATATCATGGTTGGCAAGTACATCACTTAGATGTAAAATCGGCATTTTTACATGGAGATTTGAAGGAAGAAGTCTACGTTACACAACCTGAAGGATTTGTACAGCCAGGAAATTCAGGAAAAGTCTATAAGCTTATTAAAGCTCTATATGGCTTAAGACAAGCACCGAGAGCTTGGAATGTGAAGCTTGATCAAACGTTAAAGTCATTAGATTTTAAGAAGTGTAATCTCGAACAAGCAGTCTATACAAAGAGAAACAAGAATTCTACGATCATAGTTGGAGTTTATGTAGACGATTTGATAATCACGGACACTCCAAAGAAGGAATTAGAATTATTTAAATCCCAGATGGAAGAAAAGTTTGAAATGAGCGACTTAGGATTGTTAGCTTATTACCTTGGGATAGAAGTTACATAGACAGGAGGAGAGATTACAATCAAGCAAACATGTTATATTAACAAGATCTTGAAGGAGACAAGTATGACGGATAGTAATGATACGAAGATACCAATGGATCCCGGTACTAAGTTGGTCAAGGCGGAAGATGGTAACTCAGTTGACGCAACTTACTACAGAAGCTTAATTGGAAGTCTCAGGTACTTACTACATACAAGACCAGATCTTAGTTATTCAGTCGGACTACTCAGCAGATTTATGCAAGACCCGAAGGATCATCACCTGAAGGCAGTAAAGCAAGTAATTCGATATATCAAAGGAACAAAGGAGCATGGCATAATTTACAAGAAAGAAGGCGGCTGCAAGATTACAGGTTACAGCGACAGTAGTTATGGAATCAACACTGATCAAGGAAAAGGAACTACTGGAATAGTATTTTACTTTGGAGAGTCACCCATTACCTGGTGTACTCAGAAGCAACCGAAAGTGGCGCTATCATCATGTGAATCAGAATTCATGGCGGCTACTGCAGCAGCATGTCAAGCCTTATGGTTAAAAAGATTACTTAGTGAATTAACTGGAAATGAAGAAAAGAAGATAACGCTGAAGGTAGATAACGTTTCAGCAATAGCACTTGTAAAGAACCCAGTTTTTCATGGAAGAAGTAAGCACATCGACATTCGCTATCATTTCATTCGAGAATATGTAGAGAATGGGCACATCAATGTGGAGCATGTCAGCGGAGAACTACAAAGAGCAGATATTCTAACAAAGGCTCTACCAAGATTGAAGTTCGCGACAATGCGACGGATGCTCGGAGTTCAAGATTTAAAGAGAAGCAACGATCAAGATTAAGGAGGAGAATGTGGACCGAATAATCTTCATCTTATGCTTCATTTGTAATAGTTAGAACACGAAGGACCAAACGTGTTAGTTAATAAGTTAGTAACCGAATTGTTAGTTAATAGCGGTTACAAATAGATAGTTATTTTCGGTTGGACAAACCGAATGGACACACCGGCTCATCATACCGGTTGGTACCTATATATATATGTACAAATATGTATCGATTGAATGGTTAGACAATAATACAATCTCTTCGTTACAGAGATTAGTATCCCTTTGGGGGGGGATTCGTTTAAGTTAGTCATCACGTGAGTAAGTACCCTAATTGGATAATAGGAACCAGGGATATTTCAGCATGTCGTTGAGTGATTCTGTGAAAGAATGCATAACATTTCAATAAGAGCGGCCAAACAAGCAGTATGATACCAAGATGGGTTAGAACTTGTTGGAAAATATGAATCATAAAACTATAAACATATAAACCACACATCCAAGTACGCAGCGGATAATAGGATCTATTATACAAGTAATTAATTAACTAAAATATAAAAGTAATATGTACCTTTGTGGTTTCTAGCCAAACAAGAAACCGAGTGTCCAAAATCCGGTAAAACCCTAGATTAGGGTTTATATGAATCGACCACCTATGAATCGAATTGGGGAAAATAACTCAAGCTAAAGTAAGCTTGATCTCCGTTCTTGTACACACGTATTAGTAGCGTTTCAATGTTAAAAGCTGGGTTCATGTATCACAAATAAAACATCACAACAACTAGGGTTTGATGTTCTAGATAATACATGATCGAATCCCACTAACAAGAAGATAAAAGAGTTAACTAATATTCATGCATATAGATATACATGCAATATTCACATATCAATAATCCATGCATGTGCATGGAATATTTCATACTCCTTTTACTGTATCGAATGTGTTGTCAGTGGGTGGAAGAAAAGAGAACCAATTAATAATCGGTTAGGGATATATGTGTACCGATCATATGGAGCTATTGAGGGTTTTTATACACTCCAAACTTGCTCTCCAAGTTTGAGTTCAACACCTCCTCAAGTTCCAAAATTCGACACTTAACCCCCTCCTTTTTCTTTGTTCGACCATATAAATATTTGTGATTTAATAATTAATCATAACTATTATATTAATTATTAAAACATTGAAACTCATACGTAATGTGTGCAATCCCGAAGTCTCATGTTCGAAACTGAACATACATATATTAATTTATATCCACAACTTTTAACAGCTCCCACTTGGATATGCATTAATATAAGAATGACATGGGTTAGTCTAGCTTAACACCCCCAATGCCCCCAGATCGACCCTGAGTATGGTTTCCAGGAAAAAACCATGTGATGATTTTATCATCATACTTATCATTTTGTTTCTAATATCGCGTTAATATGGATATGGATCTAAGTCATTCAACAATTAACTATTCTGTTTCTCGTTATTTATAATTGATCAAGATTACTAAATCAACTGAACGTATTCCAGATAGACTTTGGATATGGCCATACAAACATCTTGTCAACCCTACGAGGGGCCCAGCAGTATTATAATTCAAAACAAATTTGAAGGAACAAATCCTTTCTTGACTACGAGCATAACCCTCGAACTTTGCATCACCTCTGAAAATAGCCCTTATAACTACCAGTTACGGATAGCGTTAGACTACCTTACAGAAAATGAGCTACATCCTCGGCTGTTATCTGGTATCTCAAGTCTGAGGATAAATATTAATGATTTACTTAATGACAATGATCCATAAAGTACAATCATGTGGTTGGGATAAGTCATATATTCAATTTATCCAATATTGAATATCATCTGAATTTGGCATGCCCACACATCAATATACTTTAGTAAATTCTACCAACACTCACATTTGCCTTAATTCAATAATACTCCCATATTATTGATCGACAACGGACTATTTAGAATAACATAAGTTATTCATGGATTTAAACATGCAAATATTGGATACAATTTATTATTAATGAAAACAAACGTACCACGTACTTTAATTCATTGTAAATAATAATTGCTTAACATCCCTTTATCCAAATACTAAATAGATCAATGCATGATAATTCCCATTAATGAATTATGCCTCAAGTCATGTTCAAACATACTTGTTGACAAGGCATAAATCAACTAATTTTGATCTCTCGGAATTTGAGAATACTTATTTCAAGAATGAAATTCTTGTATGTGTGCATTCATCTACCCAGATATTCCCACATAATATTTCATAAATTGTGTGACATCCTCAACCGCGAATTTATGACAATTAAACTACTAAACCTTTTATAGTTTAAAGTATTCTGATTCTTTAATGTATAATGCAACTATGCCCATGTTGAGCAAAACTAGTATACATGGCCCTTTAATAGGGATAAACTCCCACCATGACTAGGATTGAGTTTCATCTCAATCTTACAAGCATCATTGTATGCAAACAACAATATGCTCTTTAAATCTCCGTAAACTTTTAATATTCATCGTGTAATGTTTGATATCTTCAAATCTTTCAAGATTTGTCAGCTATATCAATTACGCAACAATTTGCCATATGATTTATATTTAGAATTTAGGAGCAATTCCAGAATGAGGATGTTAATTCTAAATCAAACTATATCCATTACACTTAACTATCTAATAACTTACAATTAGATATTAATGTTGTCAATCATCTTTCATTCAGGCATGATACAACAAGCAACATGATGTACATGAAAAATCCTTGTGTCAAACTTAGATTTTGTTCATGTTATATCTTTCTAAAGATATGTTTCTATCTAGACCTTCTAACAGAATATCATGTTTATTAGAATCAGTTATTTTACCGCTCATGTTTATAATAGTAAACATATAATCCAAGGTTGTATGTTTATTTTCTAAATCTTCACATGAAGTTTCATTCCAACCTAAGACTTAACATTTAATGTTAATGG
This sequence comes from Artemisia tridentata subsp. tridentata, assembly GCA_021014915.2. Taxonomy (NCBI): domain Eukaryota; kingdom Viridiplantae; phylum Streptophyta; class Magnoliopsida; order Asterales; family Asteraceae; genus Artemisia; species Artemisia tridentata. The sequence continues at coordinate 22,245,785 of CP139507.1, read as the reverse complement.
AATGTTACTTCCTATATGTTATACAACATATATGAAATAAGAAAATAAATTTAACACTCCCACTAGCTTTCAGGAATATTAAGGAATATCTTATTTTAATTATAAATCAACACTAGAATTTAATAACTAAACATAAGTATATCTCCTAGATGCATGCATTAATCCATTCACAAATAATTTGCACTTTGTATACTTCTAAAGATTATTTGAATTCAAATACTCCTTTCAATTACTTTTCGTCCTCGCACAAGTAATTACCCAAGAAAGAGTTTTGATATTCCATTGTCAATTTCATGTAAATGAAACTAAGAATGACAATCATAATCTTTATATATTTAATGTGCTTAGAAAGAATTTCAATCACATTTAATTGCTTAAGTGTGATTGATAATCTTTTCACACATTAAATATGTATACAAAATTTTGTCCCTTATGATTTCTACTCAAAAATTTAAATCTCTTGGATTTTCATTTCCTTTGTAGAAATTCATCTTTATTCTATAGTGTAACTATAGAGTTCAAGATTAACTACGTTCCCAAACTAGTTATCTTCTTGGACTGCATCTAAACATTCATAGTATGAGTAATTTGCCAAATCCAATATTTGTAATTTATCAACAGGTTTATCATAATCCTGTTACTCATAATCCTCAACATATTATCCAAATATTTGAGATATCCTTGCGGATCTATGAATATGAGAATTCTATCATCTTGAGATTTAACATTAACATGTTTAATCCTCATTATGATTTTGCTAGTGTATTTAGAAGATTATGTATCTTGTAATTTTATCTTATCAAGATAAAACTCCCACTTGCCTTTTGAAATTTATAAATTATCTATAAATACTTAGCCAATAGAGCAACACAAACGTGTTCTCCTTTGGGACTTTACAAATACATATTGACAGTTCCTAACCTTAATTTGTTAATAACCTACTCAAAAGCAGTTTAACAAATTCCGAACTTCAATTTTAAGACTTAATGTGATTCATCACATTCCATAATAAATGGTGTCTTATTAATCTTCTAGGTTGGAGTCTAATTGAGTATATACAACCCATACTCAATTTTCTAACCTTAATATCTTTAGGAAGAAAAGAAGATATAGTTATCTTTAATCAAACAATATAACAAGAGTTTGATTCTCCTAACTGAACATACCATACACATTATGTATTTCATTAGGATTAATATTGTAAGTTATTCTTACAATATGTAAGATATATATATATATATATATATATATATATATATATCGTCATGGCTTACCTATTCACCAATTAAGTCAAGTTAATGGTGAAATAGATTTTTCAAGCCAATTGCATGCTTTATAACATAAGTACTTTTGATCAAGTCACTTCATGTCTATGTCTTACCAAGAAGACATGAATTGTTATAATCCCAATATACATTATAAATCATTGATCAACTCAATGACTTCTTGTGTATGTCTTAATTAAAAAAACATAACAAGTTAACGTCTTACTTTATTATAAGTCTTATAGCAATCAAAAGACTTCATATTTATATCTTTATACTAAAATATAAATATGCATAACTAAAGTAATCATGAACACCACAATTTGGTTTCAATATCTTATTTCAAGTTAATTTATTACTTCATATATTTATGTCATTCCAAGAATACATAAACATTCAAATTTTGAAGTAGTATTAGATTACTTCATTTATTTATGTCATTTCAACAATACATAAATATTTATTTTGAAGTAGTGTTATTATCATATTGACACTTGTTCTAATAATTATCTAATTTAGAAACTTGTAAATTAACATAGCTTCATCACATCAGCTTTGGCTGCTAGCAATGAAAGTATGTAATTTACCTTGTCATTAATATCTAGTAATGAAAGTAGATATTAACTCCAAGTGTTCTATTGATTAGATGTGAATAAACCACATTAGAACATCAATCTCTTACCTTGCAGTCAAGAGAACCCTTTAAATCATATCCCTTTATGTTGTTGCTTGCACACAATAAAGATTTCTCCCACTTGTGCATGGAACAACATCATGCATCAGATAAACAACTCGTCAATCGTTTGCTTATGTGATCAATATGATTTGTGTCATAGATATAAGTAGATATAGAATCACCTCGTCTAGTAAGGAAACGTACACGACTATCCTTAATACCACAAGTGTCTATAATTGGAAAGTAATTATCTCAAGAGATTCTAGAGATAATCTGGGTTACTACCAAGATCTCAAAGCTTGTAGCTCCCACTGAATTACAGATCATTACATGAACTCATTATTCAGTAATTACAACACAATGCTCCTACTGGATTTGACAACATTATAAGTGTTTCATAACCAGTAAAAGCAAATATTGTGTTGTTTACTTTCCTACACCTTTGAGGAATCCCTTACGTAACATTACTGTTGGGTACGCTTCTCGCACCAAAATGTGACAACATATGTGTGATTACATTAGTTATCTTATTTGCCACAAACACATGAACTAGAACCGTCAATATTGTAAAGTCATGTGTTTTGGCTCTATAAATACACCTCCTAGACTTCACTAGGAGGGTTGAAGCTTGTGTGTTTGTTTTTCACCTTCCTTTCATTATCAATAAAATACACATAGTTTCCATCTCTCTCACTCTAACTTTCTCTCTCTAACTCTAACCATGAAGATGATGTTCTTTCATCATCCAAGGCCTCCCGATTCACAATAACATAACCAAAACACGATCCATCAATTGGTATCAAGAGCCTTGGTATTAGTTTTGGTTGATTGTTGTGATTTTTTCTTGTCAAAAACGTATTTATTTGAGGTTCAGATCTGTTTTTTTTTTTAATCTGTTTGTGATGCTGTTGCAATATTTTATTGTCAAAAAGTACCATAAACAGTTTATCAGTTTATCTACGTTGTGTGTATCTGGTCCATTTTGTTGTCTGTATACATCTTTATCCTTTTTTTCTGTGACTGATTTGATTAATTGCCGTGAAGATTAAATGGGTTGGTCTTTTTTAACCCGTGAATATTGTGGTAATATTGCTGATATAAACTGATCCGAAAAAGAGAAAAAGGTGGACGGAAAAGTTGGTCGGAAATTTTTGGCCGGAATCTCGCCGGAGTTCTTGGTCAAAAAGTCAAAACCCTTTTTTATCGAAGTTGCTTGTAAAGCAAATGCGATAAAACCCTCTTCTATCTGAGTTCGATTTCTTGTACAAGAAACTCGATGACTTTATCGCTGTTGGACTTATCGCAGTTGTGACAAGCCACTTATCGCAGTTGTGACAAGCCACTTATCGCAGTTGTGACAAGATCACTTATCGCAGTTGGGACAAGACCACTAATCGCAGTTGCTCGGGTCAACGGGTCAACAGTCATCGGTCAATGGTCAAACGGTCAACAGTCATACTTTTAGATATTAAAAGAAATACGATGGAGATGATGTACAGATGAACATAAGACCACAAACCAATATACCAAAACTACCTCAGCCTCAACAAGTCCAACACCAACGAAAATCTAATTTTGACACTACAATTAACCCTCACCATTCACTCCCCAACTCACAATCCATATCCTCTATCACGACTCAAAACTGAAAATTAAATTATCATCGATCTCAGTCATATTTTTCGTGCATCAAATAATAATTATCTGACCTCAACAGTCAACTATCACGAAAGACAAATCATCATCGATCTAATTTTGAAGCTTAAACTTCTTTTAATATCCGAAACATTTAGATAAAGAAAAATAACAATTGTGTTATTCTCTTTTTTCTTGTTTCGTTATAAGACAAACTCAACACGAACAACAACATAATAAAAACCTTACCCGAGACCCATTAGGATCCTGAAGCCGTTAATGGTTTCTTGATTTGGATAGAGCTAAAATCTTAAATACAACAAGGTAAAGGTACGGTGGAGATTGTTGTTGTGGTTATGTTGTGTTGGATTATTAAGGATAACGATTGAAGATGGGTTTAAGAGATAAGATCAATGATAATAGAGATGGGTTATGATTTAAGATTAAGTTTGTGTTATGTTATGATTTGGTGGCTGAGTGGGAGAAAATTATGATTTGTGTTATGTTATGATTTGGTATCTTCATTACATATGGAGAACCATCATCAAAGAACGTGTAGAAGATCTCCAGCTTGGTGTTGAAAGTTATCAGACTCAGCTTAACCTTGTTGAACCACAATTCCTTCTCAACAGCAAAAAGGACCCTCAGTACACCATGCTACATCGTCCAGTCTTTGGGTTCGTTTACAGAAGCACAACAGATTTTCACCGTTTCATGGCATTCAATGAAATTCATAAGTTCTGTGACGATACCCTAAAGAGTGTACGTGATGGGTTAGCTAATAGAGTTCGAGATTCGGTGTTGGAAAAATCAAGAAGATGGAATTCGAAGGAGCTGCGACAAGTCAAGGAATTTATTCGGAAGATGGAAGAACGGTTATACCATCGGGATCAGATGAGGAGGCTAGAAAGCTATGTTGGGGGTCGTCCACCTTTTGCTATCAGATTATTCCAGAGGACCGACCCAGTGTTCACAACTTTTGGCAAAGGCGGTTGATGTAAGAATATAGTATCATTATACATTATTCTTTTCTCATTATTCCTTCACATTGGCCTGTGCATTACGGCTTGTGCACACATAACAGTGTACAACCCGGACCTCAAAGAAAGGACCCTGAGGTACGCTTCAGTGCCTCAATCCTGAAAAAGGAGCGAAAGCTTCTTACTTATGAGCAGAATTAAAACCAGAATGTTTTCCAAAGTTTTTTCAAACATTCTGCTCATAAGGACAAATATTCCCTTGTTAAGGGGGAGTATTTGAAAATATAATCTTTGTTCAAAGAATTATAAATGTTCTTGAAATTCTTCCCAAAAACTCAAAAACAGCATATTTTAATCATAAACGTTTTCCAAAAACATCATGAGTATGCTATTTTTGAGGGGGAGAAGTAAAAGATGATTAAAATATGAAGTCTCAGTTGCTGGAATCTCGTGTGCTCAAACTCAGAATTGACCCTCGAATTGACGAATAGGAAAGTCAGTAGTCGAAAGGACATGTCCCGGACGGGTAATAATTTCAAGCCAGTTTATCTGGTGATGTAAGCGTGTCTCGCAAAGGACGTGTCTGAGTAGAATGTACCGATTTCGAGTGATAATCTTTGAATCTGATCTGGACGGGTAATAATTTCAAGCCAGTTTAACTGGTGATGTAAGCGTGTCTCACAATGATCAGGTTCATTGAAAGTCAATCAATTCAAAAGTGCCAACTCTTCCCGGCATGTGCAAATTTCAAAATTTAGTACTTATGCGCACATGTTAAGGGGGAGTATTTCTGAAAATCATCAAACTTTCAAGGTGTCAACAAAATGTCTTTACAATTATCGACACTTTGAGAGATTTTCAATGGTTTGGTTTATGGCATCATTAGGATTGTCATGGAGTTATAAGGTGACTAAGGTTAGGGAAAACCGTCCTATGATCCGCCAGAGCCGGAGGGATCTACCCAAGGACAATACCAATAGTTTAGAACTAGAAAGTCCTAGGTATGATATAAAAAAGGAGAAAATGAATGAACGGAGAAAGAAGGGGTTGAAGAATTAAAAAGAAAAGTAAAGAAAAGGGTGAAAAGAAATAGCCCTCCATTTGTTCAACCTTAGGGCAGACACCGGGTTTAATTCATAATCTACTAGTTGATGAGCATCACCGGTATTGAAGACTAAAGACGTCATGGACCCAGTGACGCACTAATAAACCTTCTAAGCCACTCAAGTGTCTCTCAAAATACATTTGTTTCATTCACACGGAGAACCCTTCATAATCTATCGACCTCTCATTTCGAGAGTGTTGATATTGAAAAGGAGGCAATCTGCTCCACGCCTCCGTTGACCAAACAAATGTGCACTAATTGAGTCTAGAGCCATGAGATTCATAAAAGATCTCTTAGGTACACTTAGTATTACTCTGTTGTTCTACATCATGGGCAGCAGATGTAAAATTAAGAAAGTGTCCTTCGCAGATCTTAGCAATCTGCCGAGAACATTCATGAGAAAAGTCACAATTGTGATTATCAATGATTGAATGGAAATCCTGCCAGAGCAACATCAAACAACTCTGACAGCAGGTCACTTCGGTAACTCCTTGTGGGTTACGCTTAGTGTTTGCTCCAAACGGTCTACAGTCGTGGGGTGATCTCCAGCGACTCACTGAATCGTGGGTGCACTTCGGTGTGTCCGTGTAATCCCTTTCGGGGGAATCCGGTTCAGAACGGTCTGGGTTAGGATTTGAGAAAGTCTTCACACTATGCTGTTGATGATCTCAAGTCTGAGCCTGTAAGTACCGGATTGGTTAGTGCTGTTGCTGCTGCTACTGCTGCGGAGCTGGAGTTCGACCATCAAGACTCCATCATGTTCATATATTGAAGTAATGATTTTTTCGCAAAGACTCAGTAACATCAAAAGTTCAACATATGATACAGAAACAAGTCAAAGACATATGAGCATGATGGAGAAGACGAGAAGACGTTGGAGATTGGCAGATAGAGACAACATCATATCATCATTACACAAGAACAAAGAAACAAAGATTATAAAGACGTCGGAAGCCTAAGAAGCAAAGAAGACGTCGAGCAACATTGATGATCAAGACTTAGGGGGAGATTGTTAGGAACACATTTTAAATATTTACAAGTCTTGTTCATTTAAATTAAATGTTGCACGCTTAAGGACTATATTGTTTGTAATTATGGACCGGTCCATTAGTAGTCCATGGACCGGTCACATTAGTAAGTTTATTCTAGTCACATGCAAGGGAATATTCTTAGGATTATTCTTCTCCCATTGCCTATAAATAGAAGGCATGGGATGCATTCTTATTGTTGGTTTTTCATGTAATATGCGAAAGCTCTGTCCGTGTAACGTTTGATTAATTGAAAGCCTTCCACTCTTATTATTCTCTTCTTATTCTCTTCTCTTATTTAGCTTATTAGCTTATCTCTATTCATACGTAGCTTATTCTAGTGTAGTAGTATGAGTTCTTATTTGTCTTATCGAGTGTGTGTTTGAGATATACTTGTGACCTACAATTACTAAGGTACTCAAATAATGTATTCTACTTTGTAAATGATGGAATATCCATCAATACAATTAACATGTGAAATTGGGTATGCAATTTCTTCCTCAATAGGTCTACAATCCACAATGGTGTGTAGCACCTTTAATTGGTCAAAGCACAACAACTAGAAAAAGTATGCTAGTTTGCCTTTTACTAATTTTGCGGTAATTAGTCTAGCTTCTAATTTTAATAACTCCTAAACGTGCAACTTCTTTAAAATTTGCCATGAGTTATTTCTTAGAATTTAGACAATTCTAGTTTTCCTATTATACCTTTCTCAATCATGAAAAGGAATAGGATTAAGTCTTACTCTTCTCACGAAAAGTAGACTAGGTTTATTCTTTTAGTTAAGTTGACTCTATCCAAAGACCCCTACGGGTGCAGATCAACTTTCAACTAAAGGAATGTCCCACGTTTACGGTTTTATCGTTGCATTTAATACATTAAAAGAATTTTCAAAATTCAATTTTAGTATTTTCGATAATTAAACTTTTCAAGAAAATTAAACACCCATAGTAAATAACATTTAAACATTTAATTTTCACTGGAAACTAGGATCCAAATTGACGTCGCTTCATCACATCAGCTTTGGCTGCTAGCAATGAAAGTACTCAATAAGGTACAGGTCAAACCCAATTGCCAATCTCCAATTGCAATTCCTAGAGTCATGAGATTTACATATTTTGCCAACTTCAGTTGCAAATGTAAGCATGTTTCATCCCGAAATCTTTATGCCTTGACGCCGTTTCATTACATCAGCTTTGGCTGCTAGTAATGAAAGTGCTCAATTAAGTTAACCAACTTAAGAAACTGCAAATTGACGTCGTTTCATCACATCAGCTTTGGCTGCTAGCAATGAAAGTACTCAATTTACCCTTTGATTACCATCCTTCTAATCATCACATCAGCTTTGGCTGCTAGTGATGAAAGAATCTAATCTCAGGTGTTTCCGTTTCGTTGGGTGGCATATAACTTAAATTTTTAAGGGTATTAACAGTTTGATGTGTGTAATCAAAATATGTACAAAGATGTCATGCATTCATCTTTGTATCATATGTTTCAAAAAAACTCTTACTCATAAGTTTTAATTAAGCTTAAATCATCAAAATTTTAATTGATGGCGTTGAGAAACTTACAACATTGCCTTAAGATGCTTCGGACGTTTTCATGGTTGTACTTGGTAAGTCTAATATTGACGCACAGGCGAGCGGAGAGACAGAATGGAGTCTTTTTAAGGCCACAATTTAATGCGAAACCAACCTTATACCCACTTTATAGTTTGTCATTATTAGGTCCGCCTTTCGACCACTTTTGTATAGTCGCATCAATCAACTAAAAACTTTATGATTTTTCTAGCTTAAAAAACATGTTACACCATTATTAAGTCAAGTTTATTTTTTATTAGAAAAATTACCCTTTTGTTTACAATCATTTCAACTACATATTTAAACAAATGCGCAATTTTTAAAAAATAAACAACTAAAATAATGGACATGCTAAAAAATCAATTAATATGTATATATTGGTCTTAAGACTCCCATTGGTTTTCGAGCTCATTCTACCCAATGGACCACAGACGCCAACGAGTTGGCCGCGTAAGTCTTATGATTAATATATACATAACACACATAATTGATTAAATACGCGATTAATATGGGGTCTTCCCCAATTTTAGATCTTCCCTAATGACCTAATTAATTAACTTTTAGTAATTTAATTCGTCCAATTTTATTACTAAAACCCTAGTTAATTAATAATCGCATAAAATAGCACGTAGAACATGTAACAATTAGCATCAATTTTCCATGACAAAACATGCATGTTTTTGTCATGGATTCCCCATATTGCACTTATTATCATGTTGCACATATAATCAAGTCAATATATACGCATCTACAATTAATGACATCCCCAAGTACTCATTAATTTGACACATAAAATTTTACATGCAACCTAGGGTTTCTACAAGTTTTATCAAAACATAAACCCTAATACTTTAATTAAGGGTGATCGACCCATAAAACAAAAATTAGGGTTTGCTAATTATAAAACCCTAGAACACCTAAAGCATGTATGTAATCATCAAGATTCAATTTTATGCGTTTTTAGTAATTAATTACAAGTATAAACGGGCTCTTGATGCCACTGTTGGAAAATATGAATCATAAAACTATAAACATATAAACCACACATCAAGTACGCAGCGGATAATAGGATCTATTATACATGTAATTAATTAACTAAAATATAAAAGTAATGTGTACCTTTGTGGTTTCTAGCTAAACAAGAAACCGAGTGTCCAAGATCCGGTAAAACCCAAGATTAGGGTTTATATGACTCGACCACTTATGAATCGAATTGGGGAAAATAACTCAAGCTAAAGTAAGCTTGATCTCCGTTCTTGTACACACGTATTAGTAGCGTTTCAATGTGAAAAGCTAGGTTCATGTATCACAAATAAAACATCACAACAACTAGGGTTTGATGTTCTAGATAATACATGATCGAATCCCACTAACAAGAAGATAAAAGAGTTAACTAATATCCATGCATATAGATATGCATGCAATATTCACATATCAATAATCCATGCATGTGCATGGAATATTTCATACTCCTTTTACTGTATCGAATGTATTGTCAGTGGGTGGAAGAAAAGAGAACCAATTAATAATCGGTTAGGGATATATGTTAGGAATTCGACACACGGTTAAGGTGGTTAAACCTTTTGTACTTTGTGTGTATGATATATTGAGTTAATATGATTAAGTATGCAGAATCTACTTAATCACACTTAGAAGGTTATTATGGTTATGGAAATGGAACAGTTGTGTTTGTTATATGTCAATGAACAATGAAAGATTAACACCAAACGATTCAATATTATTAAGATAATAATACGAGTGATCTTGAGTTATCACTAGGGTTACAACCTTGAATCTTAAGTTTCTATGTTCTTGAGAGATATATTTTTCACTATTTGTCTTAACACTCACTTAGACACACTTTAGACACATATATCTCTAGTCTAAGATCTTTCTTTTATATTACAAGAAAGATCTTTTACAATATTGTTAAGTCTAGTCAAACTACTTGCTAACTTATCTTGAGTGTGTCAGTACATAAGATACAACATGTATCTTAGTACACAACTTGATATTGATCACTTTGCTAAAAGATATTATCTACCGTATATCCTTGACTTTAGTACACAAATATCTTTTCAATACTTATCCAACCAGCAGTTGTATATGTGACAATTATCCACTCAGCAGTATCAACTAGCAGTCCCTTCTTTGTATTACCAGTTAGAACGGTTAGTTATAACTTGAACAGTCCTAAGATATACACCAGCAGTTGGAACTGTTAGAGTATTCTTCACAGCAGTTGGAACTGTTAATACTTGTAATTCTTGATACTTAATCTTTAGAACATTTAATTCACAACAATCCTCCCCTAAACATGTGAATCCATTTCAACATGTTTCTGAATTAAATTATGGATTGTGAAGATCTTTCAAACACTTCATAGTCAGACCCTTGATCTGAACTTTCTTTTGTTCTGAGAGATTGAATATATTTCTCAGTAGCTCATCTGCTTTCTGATCTTTGACTTCAACAATATCAATACACTAATCTTTAGTCTTCAAACATTGACCTAAAGATGGTGCAATTTCCTTGGATGGAGGAATTATAAGAGGCAATGGTGCTGTGTATCTTGGATGCTTGTTTCAACAAGTGAAATCATCTATCAGCATGCCTTTGCAAGTGATGAACAAACGTGGTAAACTAAAATTGAAACTTTTCTTCGTTTGACCTAGATAGAACTTTCTCCTTTGGAATGTTCTTGTCATTTTCAACCTCCATGTCATCATCTTGTATGCTCTTGTCTTTTCCTCCCTTTCATTGGTTAATCTTCCAAATTTATTTCCTCCCCTGAGATGTTTCCTCCCCTGAAGCAAATAAACATTTTATCCTCCCCTGTTTGGAAGATCTCTCACCATCATCCCATCATTATCTGATCTACCAATGTGAACTTGTTTTCAGACAATGTTGTACATGAAGCCATCAATTCCTTAAGAGTTTACATTGCTGCCCTCATCACTTCTAGGTGTGTTAACTCCTATGAGAGGTGATTCATTGGACATTTGACTCGTGGTCCATCAATGGATGGTTTTTGTGAGTCTCTTTGAAAATCCTTCTAAGAAACTTTTGCCTTAGCAGTATGTAATTGATTTTATTATGAAAAACCATACTGCTTTCAACCATTTTGAAGGGATTAAGTGTATAACAGACACTTAATCAAAATTTCGGTTTAAAGCAACCTCTGGTTGTGTGAGAACCAATGTTTTCAGTTATAAATAACTGCCTGTGTGAAGATAAACTCATTCAAAGAGTTTTCCTGACAGGGTTTCCAGCTCATAGTAATTGTTGCCTCTAACACAAGTGTTAGATTCACTTTTACTAGCTGTTCTTTCTATCAGATGTCCTTAGACTTGCTCATTATGCTTTAAAAGTATAAAATGATAGAAAGTGAGTTGAGTCAGTTACTATCTGACCAACTAAGTCATCAATTCAATGTGAAATATGATAACCGGGTTTCAAGAAAGAAGTTTTAAAGAATTAATTAACTTAGGTGTAAACCTTTGTTAATGAGTTCCCAAACTCAGTCTATCATAAACCTGTTATGAAAGCAACTGGAATCACTTTTCTTCTGCTTCCATTTCACTTGAAATTTCCTTATTGCTCAAAGTTCATACCTGAAATTGTTAGTCCAAAACTAAGAAACAAAATGCATAACATTTGTCTTATAGCAGTATCAATATATGACCAACAGTATGAACTGTTTAAACAAAATTTGTACTAGCTGTACTAACTGTTCCATTAACAGTATCAATTTACAAAGATATCAGTACAACCTTAACATATATAAAAACCACATAGATTAGAAATTTTAAGGATTAAGCATTCCAATACTTGCTACCAAGTACTGAAACCTTCCAACATCAAAAGCTTTTGTTAGCAGATCTGCAAAGTTAAATTCTGAAGCAATTTTAAGAACTTGAATTAATCTTTTCTCATTGCAGTCTCTTATAAAGTGATGTCTAATTTCAATGTGTTTTGTTTTAGAATGTTGTAATGGATTTTTAATAATACAAATTGTACTACTATTATCAATATGAATAACAGTGTTTAAGAAATTGTACCCATAGTCAAGGAGTTGGTTTTGAAGCCATAGAACTTGACCACAGCAACTTGCAGCAGCTACATATTAAGCTTCAGTTGTTGAATTAGCCACAATTGTTTGCTTCTTACACTGCCATGAGATAAGTCTACACCCAAGGAATTGACATCCTCCAGTTGTTGACTTTCTGTCCAAGCTAGCACCAGCATAATCACTATCCAAAAATGCTACCAAGTCAAAAGGTGATTCCCTTGAATACCATAGACCCAACCTTGGTTGACCCTTGAGATATCTAAAAATTCTCTTGACTGCAGTTAAATGAGAAACCTTTGGAGTAACTTGAAATCTTGCACAAGCACAAACAGAGAACATGATATCAGGTCTTGATGATGTAAGATACATCAAAGAACCTATCATAGATCTGTAAGTGTGTACATCCACATTTTCTCCATCTAAGTCTTTAAGAAGAGGCTTCTTAGAGTCCATTGGTGTGCTTGCCATTTTTGAATCAGCAAAGTTGAACTTCCTTAGTATCTTAGCAACATATTTATCTTGACTAATAAATATGCCTTCATATGACTGTTTAACTTGCAAACCCAAAAAGAATGTAAGTTCCCCCATGGAACTCATCTGAAACTTATCATGCATAAGTTTCTCAAACTCTAAACACATTTCCTTCCTTGTAGATCCAAAGATTATGTCATCCACATACATCTGCACTAACAGAAGATCCTTCTTGTGCTGTTTGATGAAAAGTGTCTGATCAATCTTTCCTCTTTGAAATCCATTTGCTTTTAAATAGGAAGCAAGTGTTTCATACCAAGCTCTTGGTGCCTGATGAAGGCCATGTAGAGCTTTAACTACTCTGTACACTCTATCTGGATGTTCTGGATCAATGAAACCTGGAGGTTGTGAGACATAAACCTCTTCTTCAATAGTACCATATAGAAAAGCACTCTTGACATCCATTTGGTAAACTGTGAAGCCTAAAAATGAAGCATAAGCTAAGAAAAGCCTAATTGCCTCAATTCTTGCTACTGGAGCAAAAACTTCATCATAGTCTATACCTTCTTGTTGTGTGTACCCTTGGGCTACTAATCTAGCCTTATTCCTAATCACTATACCCCTTTCATCCCTTTTATTCTTGAAAACCCATCTAGTGCCAATTACCTTTGCATCCTTAGGTAAATCAACTAGCACCCAAACTTTTTGAATCTTGAACTGAAGAAGCTCCTCTTGCATAGCTTCTACCCAGCTTGAATCATCTATGGCTTTCAGAGGACCTGTGACACACGGTTAAGGTGGTTAAACCTTGTATACTTTGTGTGTAATATATATTGATTTAATATGATTAAGCACACGGAATTTACTTAACCACACTTAGAAGGTTATGTATGTTATGGAAATGGAAGAATTTTATTTGTTACTTAACAATGAACAAAGAAAGTTTTTCACTAAACGATTCAATATTATTCAAAATAATACGAGTGATCTTGTGTTTATCACTAGGGTTACAAAACCTTGAATCTTATGTTACAACTTGTGATTTGTGTTTGTTCTATGTCTTTAACAGTTCTAAGTTCTTAGTTGAGGTGTGTGTACAATATCCAAGTCTAAGATCTCTTTTATAGTTGCAAGAGATCTTTACAAATTGCTTAAAGTCTTGGCCGACTTACTTGGTTAACTTATGCTTATTGTGTGTCAGTACATAAGATACAACATGTATCTATGTATACAACTTGATAACTAAGCACATGGAGTAAGATATTATCTACTGTATATGTTTGACCAAAATACAATAAATATCTTTTCGATCTTATCCTTGAAGTAGCTTTATGACTCACTGATCAGCAGTACCATATACAACTAGCAGTACCTTCTACTTGAACTAGCAGTACCTTCTTGCTCTAGCAGTACCTTGATCATGAACTAGCAGTACCTTTGACTTAGAGTAAATTCTAATACTCTAACTTCAGAATATTTAATTCCCAACAATCCTCCCCTAAACATGTGAATCATTCAAACATGTTTTCTGAATTAAATGAGGACTTGAGAAGATCTTTCAAACACTTCATGAATCTGAACTATTCTTCTTATTCTGAACTCATCTGCTTTGTTCTTCTTTGACTTCAGCAATATCAAAACATTGTACCAAAAGATGGTGCAATTTCCTTGGATGGAGGAATTGTAAGAGGCAATGATTTCAACAAGTGAAATCATCTATCAGCATGCCTTTGCAAGTGATAAACAAACATAATGAACTGAAATTGAAACTTTCCTTCGTTTGATCTAGATAGAATTTTCTCCTTTAGAAATGCTTCATCCCTTCTAGATATTTGATCTATTCTAATCATTTTCAACCTCTACATCATTATCTTGTATGCTCTTGTCTTCTCCTTCCATATATTGGTTTATTCTTCCTTTCTGGGCTATTATTTCCTCCCCTGAGATTGTTACCTCCCCTAAAGCAAATAACTTTTGTTTCCTCCCCTTGTTTGGAAGATCTCACTATGTACCTTTAACTGATCTATCAATGTGAACTTGTTGTCAGACAATATTGTACATGAAGCCATCAATTCATTAAAAGTTTAAGTTGCTGTCCTCATCACTTCTAGGTGTGTTAACTCCTATGAGAGGTGAATCAGTGGACATTTTGATTCATAGTCCATCAATGAATGGTTTTTGTGAATCCTTGAAAATCCTTTTAAGAAATCATTTTAACTTAGTAGTATGTTCAAGATTTTAGAATTGAAAAATCATACTACTTCCAACCATTTTGAAAGAATCAAGTGTATAACAGACACTTAATCAAAATTTTGGTTTAAAGTAACCTCTGGTTGTGTGAGAACCAATGTTTTTCAGTTATCACTAACTGCCTGTGAAAAGATAAATCTATTCAAAAGATTTTCTTGACAGGGTTTCTAGCTCATAGCAATTGTTACCTCCAACACAAGTGTTAGATTCACTTTTACTAGTTGTTCTTTCTATCAGATGTCCTTAGACTAACTCATTATACTTAAAAGTATAAAATGATAGAAAGTGAGTTGTATCAGTTACTATCTGATCAACTAAGTCATCAATTCAATGTGAAGTATCATAACTAGATTTCAAGAAAGAAGTTTTAAGGAGGTTAAATTCCTAAACTCAGTCCATCATAAACCTATTATGGTCAGCAATTTGATAAGCATTCTGCTGTTACCATTTCACTTGAAATTTCCTTTGTGTTCACATATTCATACCTGAAATAGTTAGTCTAAAACCAAAAGAACAATGTACCAAGTACTTGTCTTGCATTAATTTAATCATAAAACCAACTGTATGAATAACACAATTCAAATTTTGATATATTAGCAGTACCTTATAAATCCAGCAGTACCAACAAAAATTTATGTCCAAAAACACATCATATTGAAAATTTAAAGATTAAGCATTCCAATACTTGCTACCAAGTACTGAAACCTTGAAACATCAAAAGCTTTTGTTAACAGATCTGCAAAATTATGCTCTGAAGCAATTTTAAGAACTTGAATTAATCTTTTCTCATTGCAATCTCTTATAAAGTGATGTCTAATTTCAATGTGTTTTGTTTTAGAGTGTTGTACCAGATTTTTAATAATACAAATTGTACTACTATTATCAATATAAATAACAGTGTTTAAGAAATTGTACCCATAATCAAGGAGTTGGTTTTGAAGCCATAGAACTTGACTAGAGCAACTTGCAGCAGCTATATATTCAGCTTCAGTTGTTGAATTTGCCACACTTGTCTGCTTCTTACACTGCCATGAGATAAGTCTACACCCAAGGAATTGACATCCTCTAGTTGTTGACTTTCTGTCCAAGCTAGCACCAGCATAATCACTATCCGAATATGCTACCAAGTCAAAAGAAGATTCTCTAGAATACCATATGCCCAACCTTGGTTGACCTTTGAGATATCTAAAAATTCTCTTGACTGCAGTTAAATGAGAAACCTTTGGAGTTACTTGAAATCTTGCACAGACACAAACAGGAAACATGATATCAGGTCTAGATGATGTAAGGTACATCAAAGAGCCTATCATAGATCTGTAACTGTGTACATCTACATTTTCTCCATCTTCATCTTTCAGAAGGTGCTTCTCAGAGTCCATTGGTGTGCTTGCTATTTTTGAATCAGCAAATTGAAATTTTCTAAGTATCTCTGCAACATATTTGTCTTGACTAATAAATATGCCTTCAGATGATTGCTTAACTTGCAAACCCAAAAAGAATGTAAGTTCTCCCATAGAACTCATCTGAAACTTATCTTTCATAAGCTTCTCAAATTCTAAACACATTTCCTTCCTTGTAGATCCAAAGATAATGTCATCCACATACACCTGCACTAACAGAAGATCCTTCTTGTGTTGTTTGATGAAAAGTGTCTGATCAATCTTCCCTCTTTGAAATCCATTTTCTAATAAATAGGAAGCAAGTGTTGCATACCAAGCTCTTGGTGCCTGATGAAGGCCATAGAGAGCTTTCACTACTCTGTACACTTTGTTTGGATGTAATGGATCAATGAAACCAGGAGGTTGTGAAACATACACCTCTCTTCCAATTTCACCATATAAAAATGCACTTTTGAGATCCATTTGATAGACTGTGAAGCCTAAAAATGAAGCATAAGCTAGAAACAGCCTAATTGCCTCAATTCTTGCTACTGGAGCATAAACTTCATCATAATCTATTCCTTCTTCTTGTGTGTACCCTTGTGCTACTAGTCTAGCCTTATTCTTGATCACAATTCCTCTGTCATCCCTTTTGTTCTTAAAAACCCATCTAGTGCCAATTACCTTTTCATTCCTAGGTAAATCAACTAGCACCCAAACCTTTTGAATCTTGAACTGAAGAAGCTCTTCTTGCATAGCCTCTAACCAGCTTGAATCATCTAGGGCTGTAAGAATATTCTTTGGTTCCTTTTGAGAGAGAAAACATACAAATAAACAAGAGTTTGAAAGCTCATGTTGTTTTGAAGCATAAAGGGCATCAAGAATCCCTTTTTGGTCTGAAGAGACTAGTTGTCTTCTTGTCTTCACACCAGATTGTATATCTCCAATCACATTATCAAGGGAATGAACTTTGTGAATTCTTGTGTGTGGGGTAGTAGGAACATGATAAGATGATGAAAGATTAGTCAAATCCACTTCATCTTCTTGGAACTCTGCATCTTTTGAGTGTGAAGGACCAGCAGGACCTTCAACTGAACTAACAGTTCCTTCAAATGAACTACCAGTACCTTTAGAAGTACTAGCAGTACCTTGCTCTGTCTCGGCAGTATCATCAATATTTAACATATTGTGTTGTTCCTCTGTTCCAACATCTTTTCTTTGAGCCTCAACATCTTCTTTTGCTTTACCAGAAGAAGATTCATCATTGTTTGAAGCTAAATCCACACTGGTACTTGACCACAATGGCATAATAACATCAGATTGATCTTTATCTAACTCCACCTCATTTGTTGCTTGTGAACCTGAAAAATTATTAGTTTCTGCAACAACAGGTATATAATTCATAGAATTTGTTAGATAATCAAGATCAAATATCCATTTTGGTACTTGACCTACTACATTGGATTTTTTTTCCAGAAACTCCACATGTAGTTCTTCTTGTACTTTCTCAGTTCTTAAGTTGTAAACTCTAAAAGCTTTGCTAACAAGAGAATATCCAACTAATAAACCTTCATCTGCTTTACCATCAAATTTTCCTAAATGGTCTAAGGTATTGAGAATTTTCACATGACATCCAAAAGGTCTAAGAAATCCTATTGCAGG
Organism: Artemisia tridentata subsp. tridentata; assembly: GCA_021014915.2. Classification (NCBI taxonomy): domain Eukaryota; kingdom Viridiplantae; phylum Streptophyta; class Magnoliopsida; order Asterales; family Asteraceae; genus Artemisia; species Artemisia tridentata. The sequence continues at coordinate 22,227,682 of CP139507.1, read as the reverse complement.
AGTTCTACCATTAAAGAGTTCATATGATGTCTTATTGTGAGGCTGCACAACTAAAACTCTATTTTGAACATAGCAAGCAGTGTTGATTGCCTCTGCCCAAAAGATTATAGGTGGCTTAGAATCAGCTAACATTGTTCTAGCAGCTTCAATTAGTGTTCTATTCTTTCTTTCAACCACTCCATTCTGTTGTGGTGTTCTAGCAACACTATATTCTCTCCTAATACCTTTTTCTTTGCAGAAATCATCCATAACTCTATTTTTGAATTCTGTCCCATTATCACACCTAATGACTTTTACTTTCTTGCTTACTTGGTTTTCTATCAGTGTAATGAAGTCCTTAAGAATGTTTGATGTCTCATCCTTAGTGGTTAAAAAGAAAACCCATGTAAATCTGCTATAGTCATCAGTTATAACAAGACAATATTTTTTATGTTGCATACTCCTTACTGAAACTGGTCCAAATAAGTCCATATGAAGCATAAACAATGACTGATTGATAGAGTTAAAAATCTTGGGCTTACAAGTGGCTTTGTGTTGTTTGCCTTTTAGACAAGCAATGCATGTTTGATCATTTTCAAATCTTTTGTGAGGTAAACCTCTTACCAAACCATTCTTAACAATTTTATTTATGGTTTTGAAGTTAATATGACCAAGCCTTCTATGCCATAACATTGATTCAACCAATGTGGCCTTTGATACAAGACAAGTTAAATCCTTTTTAGGAATAATGTTCTTCATATCAACACTATACATATTGGCCTTTCTAGGAATTCTAAGAAGCACTTGATTTTCATCAGGCATCTTAAAATCCTTAGATAGAACAAGACATTCAGTGTCAGTAAAAAGGACATTGTTCTTTTTGTCACACATTTGTGAAACACTAAAAAGATTATACTTTAGCTCTTGTACATAGTACACATTTTCAAAATCTAAATTTCCGGTTTTAATAGTACCTTTACCAGAAATTTTGCCACGAAAACCACCTCCAAAGGTAACATATCCTCCATTGAATTCTTGAAAATCTGAAAGATAAGACATGTTGCCTGTCATGTGATTGGAACATCCACTATCTGAGTATCCTTGATCTTGATTATCAATAGAATGTTCCTTCACACAAATAAGAGTGTTAGTTTTCTTTGGGGATCCAAGCCATTACTGACTTGGATCTGCCTCTTGCATCAATGTAATTTAATCTTTTAAGGATTGTTGATGCAACATTGGATTTTTGAATCCAACATGCTGAGGCCTTAACAGCATTTGCCCTATTACCCTTAGCAGCAGAGTGAATAACATTCTTAGCAGAGTCTGCTCTAGTTTTGTAGTTGAACTCTTTGGTCTCCAAATTTGTTTGTGGACCACTGCTTTTGTTTGAATGGGCCTTAGAACAGTTTTAGATGCATGTATGAAAGTTGTTTTTGCATCCTTAGCTGTTGATTTTGGGTTAACAGTCATCATAGGTCTAACAGTACCTTTTGATCTACCAGTACCTTTAATTTGAACTGGCAGTACCTTTTTGTATGTATTAGCAGGACCTTTTTGTCTATCAGGACCTTTTGGTCCAGAATTGTTTGAGACTGTTCTGGGTTTTGTTCTATGAGTGTTAGAGTGAAAATGAGTTTGAGGAGTTTGCCTTTTGTAGTTCACCCTATTTTTTTCATACCCAGTTACCCTTTGGTTGCAGAAAGCTGCAAGATGGTCAAAACTACCACATGTATAACAAGCTTTGTTGTAAAAAGCAAAGTCATCACCTAATTGGTTAGACTTGAGTTTGTTCCAATTCCTTTGGTTACCTCTGGGCTTGTTTGTAGTTCTATATTGTTCACAATATCTAACTGGTTTCCTAACAGTCTTAACATTTGACTTAGGCCTATTAGTGTTGTGATTGACTATCTTAGGAACACTTGTTCCTACTTTCTTAACCAATACAGGTTTAGACATAACCTGTTCTTCTTCATCACTATCACTATCAGTTGTAGAATCTTCAACAACTATAACATCTCCTTTCTTAACAAAGGACACCTTGTCCTGATAAGATAAAGTTTTATCTAAACTTTTACTTACCTTTTCTATCTTTGGACTATTAGTGGCCTTAGAACCATATTCCATGATTGGTTCTTGAAACTCAGCTAACCCTGTGTGTGCTAAATCAATACCTGGAGGTGAATGAACACCTCTATATGGTGGGGGTACAGACTTAAATCCAACACCAGAATTAACCTTATCAATAACTTGGGCTTCCCAAAGTTTATTGAATCCTTTTGAGGAATGAGCTAAAACATCCACAGATACCTTTACATTTTCTCTTTCATTTTTATGTTTAGCTAATGAATCATTCAACTCAACAATACACTCATCTCTGATCTTAATGTCATTTTTTAGTATATTGATGTCATTAGAAAAATGAGATTCATTATCTTTAAAATGTAAGACTTGTTTTTCTAAAACAGCTAGACCTCTTTTGTGATTAGCCAAATTAAAAAGAGAATTAAGTAGCTCTTCTTTATGAGCTTCAAATCTCTTATTAAGGTCTTCATAAGCTTTAAGATTAGGACATGATTCAGTACAAGATGTAATATTGTTTACCTCTGAATCAGAATGGGCCATTAGAGCAAATTCATTGGCCAAAAGAGCAGCATTTGGTGGTGCATCCTCTTCAATAGCCATAGAGCTCCAATCATAACCAATATCATCAATAGCCAACATAGCCTTTGGCTCTTCAACAGTAACTTCCTTTCTCCTATCTTGCTTATACCATGTGTTTCTATTCTCCTGCTTTCTTGGGCTTCTACACTCCTTAGCAAAGTGTCCTAACCTATGACAGTTGAAACACTCCACTTTCTTTTTATCAAACCCAGCAGTATCATTACCATTTATGGTAATTTGCTTCCCAGTTCTCTGCCAATGCTTCTTGGCCCTCATGCTGAGCAAAGCAACCTGCCATTTGATGTCCATCTCTTCCAAATCATCACCATCAACCTGCTCAAGGTCTTCATGATTTAGAGGAGAACCACTAGACTGACTAGATATGAAAACATAGAATGCTGGATCACCAAGTCCTGCAACAGTCTTTTGTGCACTAGTAGAAGGACCACCATTTGTAGCATTAGAAACACCTTCAACTTCTTCTACCTCTTCAGACTTACCAATACTAGGAGATGACAAAAGTGCCACGTTCCCAGAACTAGTACCATAACTTCCAGACTTTCTAAGACTTTGTTCAACAATTTTGAAGTTGTTGTACAAATCATTGAGCTTCATTGTTTCAAAGTCTGGTTTGTTCATCCAGACAATAACATGAGTAAGGAACTCATCAGGTAGACTTCTCAAAAACTTCATGTTGAGATCTTCCTTCTCTGTCTCAACACCTAACACAGCTAACTGACTGACAAGCTTATGTAATCTTGAAAATAGCTTATCAAGAGACTCATTACTAAAAGCAGTAAAGTTTTCAAATTGTTGCTTTAGTAGTGTCTTCTGTGTCATTTTGGTAGTTTCATTACCACCAAAATATGCACAAATCTCTTCAAAATGAGTTTTTGCATCAAGATACTTGTTAAATGATAGCATCTGCTCACCAGGAATGGTCATAAGCATCAGATTTCTTGCTTTCTGATCATTTCTCTTCAGTATCTTCTCTTCATTTGACACTGGTCCAGTATTTCTTTTCCTACTTGTTTTACCTTCTAGGACAACCTCTGAATAGCTTGGTGAAAAAGAGTCACCATATATAATGATATCCCAAAGAGTGTAATCTTGGACCATGAAATATTGCTTAATTCTCATCCTCCATAACTCAAACTCATTAGGTTTGATCATGGGCAATTTTGCAGCAATATTTGTTTGAACATCATGTGCATCCATTTCTGTTTCTTCTAATTCAATTATATCAGCCTAAGCTCTGATACCAACTGAGAGGACCTGTGACACACGGTTAAGGTGGTTAAACCTTGTATACTTTGTGTGTAAGATATATTGATTTAATATGATTAAGCACGCGGAATTTACTTAACCACACTTAGAAGGTTATGTATGTTATGGAAATGGAAGAATTATATTTGTTACTTAACAATGAACAAAGAAAGTTTTTCACTAAACGATTCAATATTATTCAAAATAATACGAGTGATCTTGTGTTTATCACTAGGGTTACAAAACCTTGAATCTTATGTTACAACTTGTGATTTGTGTTTGTTCTATGTCTTTAACAGTTCTAAGTTCTTAGTTGAGGTGTGTGTACAATATCCAAGTCTAAGATCTCTTTTATAGTTGCAAGAGATCTTTACAAATTGCTTAAAGTCTTGGCTGACTTACTTGGTTAACTTATGCTTATTGTGTGTCAGTACATAAGATACAACATGTATCTATGTATACAACTTGATAACTAAGCACATGGAGTAAGATATTATCTACTGTATATGTTTGACCAAAATACAATAAATATCTTTTCGATCTTATCCTTGAAGTAGCTTTATGACTCACTGATCAGCAGTACCATATACAACTAGCAGTACCTTCTACTTGAACTAGCAGTAACTTCTTGCTCTAGCAGTACCTTGATGTACTAGCAGTACCTTGATCATGAACTAGCAGTACCTTTGACTTAGAGTAAATTCTAATACTCTAACTTCAGAATATTTAATTCCCAACAATCTAAGGCTTTCAGAATGTTCTTTGGTTCATCTTGTAAGAGAAAACATACAAACAAGCAAGAGTTTGAAAACTCATGCTGCTTTGAAGCATAAAGGGCATCAAGAAGCCCTTTTTGGTCTGAAGACATCAGTTGTTGTCTTGTCTTCACACCTGATTGTACATCTCCAATCATATTATCTAGGGAGTGGACTTTGTGAATTCTTGTTTGTGGAGTAGAAGGAACTTGATAATTTGATGGAAGATTGTTGAAATCCACCTCATTGTCTGAGAATTCTGCTTCTTTCGTTTCTGAAGGGCCAGCAGTTGAATGCTCTTTCTCAGCAGTACAAACTGCTTTTGAACTGCTAACTTGACTGTCTTGTTTCTCAGTTCCATCTTTCTTGCTTTCATCTTCAACATCTTCTTTAGCTTTGCCAGAAGAAGATTCATCAGTTGTTGAAGTTGATTCCACACTTGTACTTATTGGCATTCATACATGATCTTGGTTTGTCTCCTTTTCTAACCTTGCCTCATCTTTTGCTTGTGAACCTGAAAAATCATTAGTTTTAGCAACAACAGGCACATAATTCATTGAATTGGTTAGTGTTTCAAGATCAAATAGCCATTTTGGTCCTTGACCTTCTACATTGGATTTATCTTCCAAAAACTCCACATGTAGATTTTCTTCTACAATCACAGTTCTTGTGTTGTATACTCTAAATGCTTTACTATTAAGAGAATATCCAACAAAGAATCCTTCATCTGCTTTACCATCGAATTTTCCTAAATGGTCTAAGGTATTGAGAATTGTCACATGACATCCAAAAGGTCTAAGAAATCCTATTGCAGGAGTTCTACCTCTAAAAAGTTTATATGATGTCTTATTGTGAGGTTGTACAACTAAAACTCTATTTTGAACATAGCAAGCAGTGCTAACTGCTTCAGCCCAAAAAGTTATAGGTAGCTTAGAATCAGCTAACATAGTTCTAGCAACTTCAATTAGTGTTCTATTCTTCCTCTCAACAACACCATTCTGTTGTGGTGTTCTAGCAACACTAAATTCTCTCCTAATACCTTTTTATTTGCAGAAATCATCCATAACTCTATTCTTAAACTCTGTCCCATTATCACATCTAATGACTTTCACTTTCTTGTCTACTTGGTTTTCTATCTGTGTAATGAATGTCTTAAGGATGCTTGTAGTCTCATCCTTAGAAGATAGAAAGAAAACCCATGTAAATCTAGTAAAGTCATCAATTATAACAAGACAATATCTCTTATGCATTATACTACTTACTGAAACAGGTCCAAATAAGTCCATATGAAGCATAAACAATGATTGATTGATAGAGTTAAAAATCTTGGGCTTACAAGTGGCTTTGTGTTGTTTGCCTTTAAGACAAGCAATGCATGTTTGATCATTTTCAAATCGTTTTTGAGGTAAACCTCTTACCAAACCATTCTTAACAATTTTATTTATGGTTTTGAAGTTAATATGACCAAGCCTTCTATGCCATTTCATTGATTCATCCAATGTGGCCTTTGCAACAAGACAAGTTAAATTCTTTTTAGGAACAATGTTCTTCATGTCAACACTGTACATATTGCCCTTTCTATGAATTTTAAGAAGTACTTGACTTTCATTAGGCATCTTAAAATCAGGAGAAAGTACAAGACATTCAGTCTCACAAAAAAGAACATTGTTCTTTTTGTCACACATTTGTGAGACACTAAAAAGATTATAATTTAGCTCTTTTACATAGAACACATCTTCAAAATCTAAATTTCTAGTTTTAATGGTACCTTTACCGAAAATTTTGCCACCAACACCTCCTCCAAAGGTAACATAGCCTCCATCTATTGATTGAAAATCTGAGAGATAAGACTTGTTGCCTGTCATGTGCCTTGAACATCCACTATCTGAATAACCTTGATCCTCTTGTTTATCAGTTGAATGTTCCTGCACATAAATGAGAAGTATTAGTTTCTTTTGGGGACCCAAGCCATTACTGACTTGGATCTGCCTCTTGCATCAATGTAATTTAATCTTTTAAGGACAGTTGATGCAACATTGGATTTAAGAATCCAACATGCTGAGGCCTTAACAGCATTTGCCCTGTTTTTCCAAGCAGCAGTACTAACTGCTTTCCTAGCAGTTTTAACTGCTGGACTAGCAGTACTAACTGCTGGTTTTGCAGTTGAACCCTTTGGTTTCCAAACTTGTTTTTGGACCACTGCTTTTGTTTGAATGGGCCTGTGAACAGTTTTTGGTGCATGTTTTGAAGTTATTTTTGCACTTTTAACTGTTGGTCTTGGGTTAACAGTCTTAAATGGTCTAGCAGTTGAAACTGCTTGCCTAGCAGTAGAGACTGCTGTCGAAACTGCTCTGGGTTTTATACTCTTAGACTTAGAGTGAAAGTGAGTTTGAGGAGTTTGCCTTTTGAAATTCACCCTATTGTTTTCATACCCAGATACCCATTTGTTACAGAAAGCTGCAAGATGATCAAAACTACCACATGTGTAACAAGCTTTGTTATAAAAAGCAAAGTCATCACCTAATTGGTTAGACTTGAGGTTGTTCCAATTCCTTTGGTTACCTCTGGGCTTGCTAGTGGATCTATATTGTTCACAATATTTAACTGGTTGCCTAACATGTTTAATGTTTGAACTAGGCTTAACAGTATCCTTTTTGATCACTTTAGGAACCCTTGTTCCTGCTTTCTTAACTACTTCAGGTTTAGACATAACCTGTTCTTCTTCATCACTATCAGTTGTACAATCTTCAACAACTATAGCATCTAATTTCTTAACAAAGGACACCTTGTCCTGATAAAGTAAAGTTTTATCTAAACTTTCACTTACTTTTTCTACCTTAAGACTCTCAGTAGTCTTAGAACCATATTCCATTATTGGTTCTTGAAACTCAGGTAAACCTGAATTCCTTAGGTCAATCCCTGGGGGTTTTGGGATGCCTCTATAAGGAGGTGGGACACTCTTATATCCTAATCCTGACTTAGCTCTATTAATCACTTGACATTCTATTATGTTGTGCACACCTCTAGAAGCATGTTCTAGTGCCTGTGTAGTCAAGTGAATGTTTCCATTTTCCTTTTTGACCCTATCAAAAGCTTCTCTCAAAAGCTTAATTTCAGCATCTCTAAAGAATATGTCCTGTCTTAGGAGAGCTTTGTCATCAGAAAAAGCTAATTCATTTTCCTTATAGTGTGTGATTTGTTTCTCTAGAGTCTCTAATCCACACTTATAGTTTATAAAGTTTTGAAAAGTGCTGCTTAGCTCTTTCTTTTGATCATCATATTGTTTGATTAAAACTTGTAGAGCATTAAGAGCAGTGCAAGTATTTGAACAAGCTTTATGATTTTGTACCTCAGTAGCAGAAAAAGCCATAAGTGCCATCTGAGCAGGAGTTTCTTCTTCATCTGCCATGAAGCTCCAATCAAAACCTAAGCCATCAATAGCTACCATAGCCTTTGAGTTCGGCTCAGAAACCTCCCTTGTTTTGGATGTGCTTCCAAAACCTTTGTTCTTGCTATCTTGCTGCCTTGGTCTTCTGCACTCTCTTGAGAAATGACCCATCATGTGGCAGTTATAGCACTCTATCCTTGACTTATCAAAACTAGCAGCATCAGTGTTGCTGATTACAAGCTTCTTCCCCGTCTTGTGATAGAACTTCTTGGCTCTCATGCTAAGAAGAGAAATTTTCCATTTTAGATCCATTTCCTCCAGATCATCTTCATGGATCTCTTGGAGGTCTTCATAGGTGAGCATGGACCCATTATTTTGACTTGTAAGAAATGCACAACAAGTCTTTTCATCTAAAATACCTATGGTACTGCTTGATGAACTAGCAGTACCAACACCATCAACAACTTTCACCTCTTCACTTGATTTTGAGGTACTAGGAGTTGACATAAATGCCATGTTCCCAGTATTAGAACTAGTACCTCCATTCTTCTTCAAATCTTGCTCCACAATCTTGAAGTTGCTATACAAGTCCATCAGTTCCATGGTGTCTAGGTTTGGCTTGTTTTTCCAGACAACAACATGCATAGCCCACTCTTCTGGTAAGCTTCTCAGAAATTTTGAGTTCAAATCTTCTTGAGGTATTTCAACCCCAAGAATAGCAAGTTGGCTCACAATGTTCTGAAGCCTATTAAACATATGGTCAAGAGATTCATTGTATGTAGAGGAGAAGTTTTCAAACTGCTGTTTGAGCAGTGTCTTGTGGGTTTTCTTGGTGGCTTCATTTCCACCATACCTGGCAATAATAGCTTCAAATAATGACTCGGCATCTTTGAACTTGCTGAAGTTTAGAAGTTGATCATTGGGAATGGTCATCATCAGCATGCTTCTTGCCTTCAAGTCATTTTTCTTCTTTATTCTTTCTTCTGCAGATGTTGGCTTTGTCTACAGAGTTGACACCACTTTTCCGTCCACTGTTGATGTAGTGGTGGTAGGCTGGTAAGAGTCTCCATCTTCAATGATTTCCCAAAGTGCATAATCTTGCACTTGGAAATATTGCTCTATCCTCAGCCTCCACATCTCAAACTCATTCTGTTTGAGCATGGGAATCTTCGCAGCAACATTTGTCTGAATAGATTCAACGTCCATTTCTTCTTCTTCTTCTAAATCAAATATCAGCCTGAGCTCTGATACCACTTGTTAGGAATTCGACACACGGTTAAGGTGGTTAAACCTTTTGTACTTTGTGTGTACGATATATTGAGTTAATATGATTAAGTATGCTGAATCTACTTAATCACACTTAGAAGGTTATTATGGTTATGGAAATGGAACAGTTGTGTTTGTTATATGTCAATGAACAATGAAAGATTAACACCAAACGATTCAATATTATTAAGATAATAATACGAGTGATCTTGAGTTATCACTAGGGTTACAACCTTGAATCTTAAGTTTCTATGTTCTTGAGAGATATATTTTTTACTATTTGTTTTAACACACACTTAGACACACTTTAGACACACATATCTCTAGTCTAAGATCTTTCTTTTATATTACAAGAAAGATCTTTTACAATATTGTTAAGTTTAGTCAAACTACTTGCTAACTTATCTTGAGTGTGTCAGTACATAAGATACAACATGTATCTTAGTACACAACTTGATATTGATCAATTTGCTAAAAGATATTATCTACCGTATATCCTTGACTTTAGTACACAAATATCTTTTCAATACTTATCCAACCAGCAGTTGTATATGTGACAATTATCCACTCAGCAGTATCAACTAGCAGTCCCTTCTTTGTATTACCAGTTAGAACGGTTAGTTACAACTTGAACAGTCCTAAGATATACACCAGCAGTTGGAACTGTTAGAGTATTCTTCACAGCAGTTGGAACTGTTAATACTTGTAATTCTTGATACTTAATCTTCAGAACATTTAATTCCCAACAATTGTGTACCGATCATATGGAGCTATTGAGGGTTTTTATACACTCCAAACTTGCTCTCCAAGTTTGAGTCCAACACCTCCTCAAGTTCCAAAATTCGACACTTAACCCCCTCATTTTTCTTTGTTCGACCATATAAATGTTTGTGATTTAATAATTAATCGTAACTATTATATTAGTTATTAAAACATTGAAACTCATACGTAATGTGTGCAATCCCGAAGTCTCGTGTTCGAAACTGGACATACATATATTAATTTATATCCACAACTTTTAACAGCTTCCACTTGGATATGCATTAATATAAGAATGACATGGGTTAGTCTAGCTTAACACCCCCAGTGCCCCCAGATCGACCCTGAGTATGGTTTCCTGGAAAAAACAATTGTGATGATTTTATCATCATACTTATCCTTTTGTTTCTAATACCGCGTTAATATGGATATGGATCTAAGTCATTCCATAATTAACTATTATGTTTCTCGTTATTTATAATTGATCAAGATTACCAAATCATCTGAACGTATTCCAGATAGACTTTGGGTATGGCCATACAAACATCTTGTCAACCCTACGAGGGGCCCAGCAGTATTATACTTCAAAACAAATTTGAAAGAACAAATCCTTTCTTGACTACGAGCATAACCCTCGAACTTTGCATCACCTCTGAAAATAGCCCTTATAACTACCAATTACGGATAGCGTTAGACTACCTTACAGAAAATGAGCTACATCCTCGGCTGTTATCTGGTATCTCAAGTCTGAGGATAAATATTAATGATTTACTTAATGACAATGATCCATAAAGTACAATCATGTGGTTGGGATAAGTCCTATATTCAATTTATCCAATATTGAATATCATCTGAATTTGACATGCCCACGCATCAATATACTTTAGTATATTCTACCAACATTCACATTTGCCTTAATTCAATAATACTCTCATATTATTGATCGACAACGGACTATTTAGAATAACATAAGTTATTCATGGATTTAAACATGCAAATATTGGATACAATTTTTTATTAATGAAAATAAAGGTACCACGTACTTTAATTCATTGTAAATAATAATTGTTTAACATCCCTTTATCCAAATACTAAATAAATCAATGCATGATAATTCCTATTAATGAATTATGCCTCAAGTCATGTTCAAACATACTTGTTGACAAGGCATAAATCAACTAATTTTGATCTATCGGAATTTGAGAATACTTATTTCAAAGAATGAAATTCTTGTATGTGTGCATTCATCTACCCAGATATTACCACATAATATTTCATAAATTGCGTGACATCCTCAACAGCGAATTTATGACAATTAAACTACTAAACTTTTTATAGTTTAAAGTATTCTGATTCTTTAATGTATAATGCAACTATGCACATGTTGAGCAAAACTAGTATACATAGCCCTTTAATAGGGATAAACTCCCACCAGTCAACAAAAAAACTTGAGGCTCCATCAACCTCATGAGACTGTCTAGAAAAATAAAACAATGATATTCAAGAACTTAACCATTCGATTTTATTATGTCATAAGTCTTTATTACACTCAAGAAACTCCAATAATGGATGGGAAAAGTTACATCAGAAACTTGAAATCATGTCAGAATCACTAGCCTATCTCTTTAAATAGCCGCAAAATCAAGGGACTTCTTTCCATCATGAGATTTCCCAAAGAAATTGTTCATGTACTCTTCAAATATGAGTTCTCTGTAACGAGCCACCCCGTCTCGAGCCACCACCTCAGGCAGTGGTCCAATTTTCATCATAGGCAGTGGGGTGTTGAATATTGGGACCGACACTCTTGATTCAACGCTGGTGGTCCGCACTCTGTGTTCTGCACTTTTGTACCTCCCATTGCTAATGATCTATAACATAAACACCAAAAATAAAAAATAAAAAAAAAAAACGATAAATTATGTTAGGTACTTCCAAAAGTTATTAGGCAGCCAATGTGCTTGCCAAGTTAAGTTAAAGCATGAATTTTGATTAACCTGTAGTGCATCACCAATGTTGATGACCAAAGCACCATGGACAGGTGGAATCTCAATCCAGTCTTCATTTCCCGATGACGTATCTTCACCTTTTTTCACATATAATCCACCAATGCCATCTTGTAGAAGTACCGTTAGCGTGCCCATATCTGAGTGCCTCCCGACACCAACTGTCAGATCAGGGCTAGGACAAGTTGGGTAGAAGTTCATGTTGACCATCCTTAAACCCATAAGTGCATCAAGCCTTGAGTCGTCTAGTTTAACTCCTAGGTTACCCATGAGTGCGTGCAATAGCTTTTTCACCATCTCAGTCGACGTTTTTATGTACTCAAGTGCTACTCCCCTATAAATATACAAACATAAAAGTGTGATAAACAAATAGGTTAATTGGTCATTTCCAAAATTTTAATGGATGAGGGAATGGATAAATAACAATGTTGTGACACAAACAAATCATAGATTTTGTAAGTAGTTTATGATTCTTACTTGCATTCATTAGGCCAAAACTCGAGAGCATCGGCATCATTGGTGTATATCATGCTAATATAGTCTTTCCACTCCAAAGCCTTCTCTTTCTCAGGAACAAAGCTAGTCCCATACTTGACCATAGGACTCGGGCTCACTCCCTTGAGATACACAGCCTTCTTTTCAGATGGTTGGTTGAAAAACTGGTGGGATGACACTTTAAGTGACTCCAAGAGCTCCAATGGGACACCATGGTTCACCACCTGGAAGAAGCCGAGTGTTTCAGCCGCATGGGCAATGGACTTGACCACTTGGTCATGGTTAGGACTTAGGACCGTCAAGCTCTGATAGATCGATGGTCATGTTTTCAAGTGATACGGTTGCGTTTTGCTTGTTGATCCGGTGGTTGGGTGGTTGGATGTATTGACCTGGTACCTGTGTGAGGCCCAAGTCCACTAGACCTTTGACACCATTTCCGTCTTTTACAACGAAGTTGAAGAGTGAATTTTCATCGTTGAAACTTGGAGCCATTTAAAACCTGAAAATGTGTTTGTCTTGGTAATTTATGCAAATATGTGTTTCTGTCTTTGTACTTGCTTGAGTATCTACTCTACTTTCCTAGTTTACCAATATATAGTGTTACTAGCTTCATGACCCGCCCGATGGGCGGGTTCGCTTCATAATATTGTTTGACAAAATTATATGCATGTAAAATAAATAATGAATAACGGCAAATATGTTAAACAAAATAATGGAATCCATTATTAGAATGAAGTGTATTTGCAAAACATAACTTTAATGGTAGTTTGTTTGAGAGCAAGTGCTCCATCTCCATCATCGGGTTAATTAAAATACATAATATTCACAAATAACAAATAAAAGAAGGTTTATAACTACAAAACAAATAAAAAAAGTGTCGACCTAAAAATTATAATCAATTGAAGAGATAAAGAGTTATGATACTTTCAGGTAATTATCTCGTTATTTACGTGCTCCTAAATGAATGCATTTTCAGCAAAATATCCGCCGTATGTTTCTTAAGTCAAATACCGCAAACCAACTGAAAATCATAAAAAAGATAAATGTTAAAAACTTAAAACTACTTGCTTAAATGGTATTCATTTTGATAGAAAAGTACCTTCTATCTGTTAACATTTTTGAAATGCTAAAACTTTTAGAAGACTATAATTTTTAGAAATTGAACGGAGTTCAAAATTATCCCCCATCCATTATTTGGCGGTTTACGTTAACAACATATTCTGCCAGATGAGCAATAGAATCATAGAAGCGATGATTCACACGAAGGAAAAACTTACAATTGTTGATCATTAACTTGAATTCGTAAATGAAACGGTAACTGGAATTGAATCAGCGGGGATGTTGAAACCTGATCCAATGAAGAAAAAAAACATAAATAATCAAAATTAATTCAATCTACCTTTTAAATTGGCAAAACAATGGCAAATTTCATACAAATTTGAAGTTCAATATGGTTCAACAACAAATCCAACTGATTTTTTATAATGATTCGACAGTTGTAATTGGTAATACATTTTTATTAAAAAGACAATAACAAAAAAAGAAGAAAAACTTACAATTATTCCGGTTAAACTTGAACTTGAATCCACGAATGAAACCACATTTAATTGTAACTGAACATGAATCAACCGGATGGTGAAACCACTACCTGCTCTAACAAAGAGAAAGTGTATTAATTCAAAAGCCGATACTATAATGACATGGTTTTATTGACAGGAAACTCATTCAGATGAAGAAACAAACAATATTTTATTATAATCAGTAATTTAGTACTTGTCAGACAAAATAAGTCATTGAAGCATTCTAAGCGAAACACCGCTAATGAAAGGTTATAATTAAGAGATGTAGTGTTACCTGAAAAAAATTGAGTCCGCTTCTGTCGCCACAGATATAGCCAAGTACAATTTTCTCGTTCTTGGTGGTCCAAAAAGCAGAAACAACCCCCATGGCCATCTCTTCCCTTTATTAAAAAACAAAAAATCAAATGTGAGTTTCTTAAAATGAGATTTGATAACATATAGAGTTATGGAAAGTGTCCAATGAGAAAATAAAGGATGTTGTGGAACAAAATCATCATACCCGTATCTGACGACGATGACAATGAGGAGATAAAGAACTTTTGCATATCGTGTTCTTCAATAGTCAATAGTGACACATAAAAAGTACCGCCACCCAGATAAAAAATAAGCATGTTCTTCTCACCAACGCTGCTTACCTTTTTGTCAAGACCATAAGCAATTGGATTAAACATATATGTGAAATTATCAAAGTTGGATTAAACATATAACGACACTACTATCTGTCCCACCAAGTTAAGTAACAGCATTAACAATTATGTGAAATTTAGCCAGCAAGAAAACAATTATGTCACGAAAATCAGGGGTGATTAAGTTTACGATTAGAATCTGCAAGTGACAGTTTGTGCTAGCAGTCCAATACATTCGATAGTTTGTGCTAGTGAATATATCACTTTGTGCTGGTACTAATAGGTTCAAATCGTAACTGTTTGCAAAATAATAATCCACATAAAGTACACAATGTTAATGCAGAACTTGAAATCCCAAAAAATTTAGAGCAGGACTTTTATTATTTATTGATGATACCTGTGATGATCAGACCTTTTATGCCCAATTTCTCTGTCTCTGTTACAATCATAATCCCGATCCCGCTCTCTTTCCCGGCCCCTATCCCTGTCACGGCTTCTGCTTGGACGTCTATTCTTGCTGCTCTCTTTCCTTCCTTTCCCTTCCTCTTTTTCTACTTCTTTCTCTTCTATCTCTCAACATGGGAACTCGGGACCTCAAGTGCCCTGTTATGACAAATGAGCCTGTAAGTTTCAACGTTTCTCACTGTTGCATATATTAATAAATATTACATATAATATTCACTTAACTTAGACTTAAACACGGACCGCTTCAATTCTTTGTTATTGGGTTGTAACCTTGTGTTCAATCAATAAAAAACAAATGGTAGTAGCTTCGATGCCAACTTTAGGTAACCATAAACACACTGCACATGATATAAATCAACCTCGTAGATTCAACAAAATAACATACATAAAAAAGGTTATAAAAAGAGGACACGTACCCAGTAAGTTCAGTTCAATTGTCAACTTTATCTTGAGTTGGGATTTCCATCAATGCTGTTAGAGCAAAGTCTGCTTCTTTTCGGTTTGAAGGCACATCTTTGACATGATTTCTGTGAAATTTAAAAACTAATATACAAAATAAAGTAACATCAAAGACTATATATAGAGAGATCCGTGAAGATTATATTAAAATTTACATTACTGCTTTACCTGAAAATTGTCAAATAGACGATGAGGAATGTTATCATCAAGGCCCGTCTCCAACCCTGACTAATACAATAGATAGTGGAAGCTTGCTGTAAAAAAAGAATCCTATTCAGCATAAGACAAAAGAAAAATGTTAAAAACTTGTACTTAAATACTTAATAGTGGTTGCAATCGATCACCTTGCTTTGACTATGGCATCTACAGTTTTCTTTTCTTGTGAACTTTTACCAGGTCCGTAACCATTATGTGTTACCTGTACCACGGAAATATAGTTAGCAAAATGTTAACTTTCATACACACTGCATCAACAGATATTAGACCCAATATACCAATTTTCCCATCAGCAATGATCAATAGCACATGATACTGGCCACCATTCTTTTCAAAATTGTCATAGCTTGATACCAGAAGGCTGATGTCAGCCCACCGGCGGAACCAAAAAAAATTTAAATATGTATATGTGTAAAATCTCACAATAGTTAGAAGTGTGGATACATCGTTGTGGTTAACAAACACAATGCCTTCTTTGCTGGTACATTTCCAAGCCATGCATAAACAAATGCACCATGATTGCTGGTTAGAAGGGCAACCCTGCTCTTGCTAATTCCGAATTTCATACTTCTTTCACCTACCAGACCACTTGACGCTTAAATCATACCTTCCCTTCATCACGACATGAGTAGCAACATTTATGAACGTAGCAACTATATTCAATTCTCTGCAAGTTTTCATGCTTATCTTATCTTACTAATAAAAGACCGGGTGCAATAATGACATGCGACTTACATTTCATATCATACACATATATAAAAATCAATAAAAGTTTCAAAAAAACAAACGTTCATTTTCTATTCAACACACATACCGCAAAATGTATCTGGAAGGCTATCAAGAAGCTGAGGTTTCCACCCTTCTGATAAACTTTTAGGAATTTCCAAAGGATCCTCAACCACTTTCTCAATCAAGCTCCCTTTCTCATGATCAACTATAGTAACATTATTTTCTTTAGCAATAATCTCGATTGTCGGATCAGATCCAACCACACTGTATCGACCCTACCAAATAAAAATCGTCAAACAAACACTGAGATTCGACATTCATGATATTTCTAAAATCCTTTTATATCACAATATCAAAATTATTTTACTATTTAAGTACTTTTGCCAAAAACAGTACATAGTAACTAATAACTACTAAAAATGATCTTACAACTTGTGAAGTCCGAAAACCAGGCTCAACCGACTCAAATAAAAAGCTAGGAGCTTCTCGATCATCTTCTTTAATAAACTCACTTTCTTCCGCAACTAAACACAATAAATAATCATGTAACACCAAAACAAATCAAAGGGTGTTTGGAATTACTTATTTTTAAGCAGAAATACTTTTTTGATTGTTTTTTAATCCAAACAGCTGTTTCTGAAGCATAAAGGTAGCTTACTTGACCATTCCAGTGATGTTGCAAACAGCTATGTCAATACCTGTTCATCAAAAATGCCTGTGCATCAGAAACAGTCGTGCATCAGAAACAGTCGTGCATCAGAAACAATCGTGCATCAGAAACTACCATTCATCAGAAACTACCATTCATCATAAACAATCGTTCATGAGAAACACACACACACACACACACACAAAAACCCCTTAAATGCATTGATAGAAAAACATACCTTTGATTAATCATATTGGAGGAGGTTGATTTACGTTTTTTTTTCACTCTTTGGTTTTATTTGGTAAGTAACCTCTTGATTGCTAAGGTATTCAAAAAAAGAGAAAACACAAAAGCGCTAGCAGCTTTATTAATTCATTGAATGCATAGCAAACAAACATCCTAATCGAGCAAACGTCATACTTAACATAATGGAGAAAAAACCCATACCAGGTAGGAGATCACAGGAGCAGATTTGACCCGAGTAGCATGCGTGTAATAACGACGTCAAAATCTTTAAACCTTTAAATCTGCAATTAGAAGAACCTAAAAGAAAAAAAGTGCAGTTTATACATATGTAGTAAAGTAATAAACCTTATTCATCTCTGGAGATATTGATTGGGAAGAAAATGGTTGATTTAAAAAATGAATCATTACCTTCGGGAAGCAAAGAAATAAAGATTAGGATTGGTTGGAGTGATTGATTTAGGTTAGTTGCCGTGATTTTTGTTGTCAATGTCGCTTTTGAAATTTTAAAATACATTCATACGCTCCTTTCATTCAATGTGGTGTAAATGTTATTTGGAAATGCCAAAAAAGAAGGAGTTTCAGTTTTAATTGTGTTTAGGTGAATGAGGAGTTATTAAAGAATCTATATTTTGTTTTTAAAGCTTTTAACACAAACACCCAAGTGCTCTAGTGGTTGAGTGTTTCCTCTTTGTTCAAGAGGTCATGGGTTCGATTCCTACAAATGGACAATTTTTAAATTACCGAATTTTAGTGCATGATTAGTGTGTGCCATGTCATCATTTAAATGCCATGTCATCATTACAGCGACACATAAGCGTAGAAATGCCACCTCTCTAACTTTTGCATGCTATATTTATTTAAGGCATGGTCCTGGCCTCATAAGTTGGCAATTATTATACTCTCCTTCAAACTAATCATGTACGGAGTATTTCAACATTTATCCTTTTGAACTAGTATCACATAGTTTTAAATTATTTGAATTTAACATATATTCTTTTAAATAACACCAAAAAAAAAAAAAAAAAAACCAACCACACCAACCCCCACAACTCCTGTGTAGCATCCAAATTTTGATGTGAGTGGCCTTCATCCCCTAATACACACTCACATCGAAAATTGGATGCTACATGCATGTGATACACGTGATCTACACAAACTGCAAAACACTATGCTAATAAAGAGTATAACATTATAACTCTATCAAACTTTCTTCAAAAATCACTTACTAGTTTTTCCGGATAAGAGAAGGACCTAATTGCCAAAACCTTGTTTGGTTTCGTGAGGGTAATGTAAATGCGTCTTGGTTCATACCGGAATCATTATCATACTGAATTTTATTTAATATAATAATCACATAGATTATTACGTCTATAAAATTACATATAACATTATACTATATGTAATATTACAATAATATTAGATAATTATATACAAATGGTTAAGTTGTATGTATGTTATAATTTGAAATATTATTACAAACATGTGTGTGATGTACAAATGAGGTTGGTGTTAAAAAGTCAATATGTATGAGCCATCAATCCATGAAGCTAACCAACTGGGCTCCTTCTGGGGGGGGGGGGGGGGGGGGGGGGGGGAGTTTTCCCCGGGTTCGAGTCCTGCAAGGGACAAAAAATCCGGAGTTTCTTCCTCGTGCGAAGCCGTGAGTCTAGGAGTTTCCCTTCGCGGGTCTCTCCTAGTGGTTCGGGTCCCGGGGCCTGCCCGTATGGATGGTTTAACTCGGGGGTCGGATTTCATTGTGTGATTGTGGTGCCGTTCAAAAAAAAAAAAAAAAATCAATCCATGAAGCTCAAAGTTAGGCCCAACATTCCATTATGAATATTGTCAAGGTCTATCACCAACTTTGTTGCATGAATCACTTCTTCCTTCTAAAGTCAACAAGTCCCTTTGCTTCATTGGTGCTTAGTTTCATATTTCTTATTTTGAATTTCCTAATAGTTGAATTAAGTTCTTCTTCATTTCATTAGCGACCTCTAGAAGAACCTATCAAGTTATTCTTTCAGCGTGTCCTTGTGTGATTCTTTGAAAGAAAACATCTGAATATATTGGTCGAACATCATACCAAAATGAATTAGAAATGACCTGTCTAAAGCAATCAAACTATCCAATATTAAAAATGTGAAGTATTGGCCCAAACAAAAACTATTTCGATATATATCAGGGAGTTTTCTGTAAACAAGGGTGGTGAAGAAATTGAGCAAGCAAAATACATATTCTGTTTTAAAAGCTAGTCATTAGGGAGCCTTTTAAACCTTGTGGTAATAACAACCAATTAATCATCGATCGAGGTCTCCTATTTCAGCTACTAATTGAGATAATAACTAAGATCCTATATGCAAACGAATCTCAACCAAATAAAAGACTGAAGGCTCCATCAATCTTTAAACGCCGTGTGAGATTTCATTTTGTGTTTAGTCATAGATTTATTGTAAAAAAACAAAAAACCATATAGTACATAAGTTGTGATGTTCAAGAACTTAACAATTCCATTTCACTATTGCAGAAATCTTTTATTACACACGAGAAACTCCCTTAAAAGAGGGGGGAAGTTTTATTGGAAACTTGTAAAACTTGTAATTCTCATTTAGATAGTCACAAAATCAAGGGACTTTTTTCCATCATGAGATTTCGCATAGAAATTTTTCATGTAGTCTTCAAATATGACTTCTTTATATCGAGCCACCCCATCTCGAGCGACCAGCTCAGCCAATGGTCCGATTTTTGCCACAGGCAGCGGGCCGTTGAATATCGGGACCGACACTCTTGACTGGACACTTGTGGTCCGCACTCTATGTTCAGCACTTTTATACCTCCCATTGCTAATAATCTAGCATAAACACCAAAAACAACAAAATTTACACAAAGTTTGTTTGCGCTTTTAAAGTTACTTATGAAGCCAACATGCGTATGTCAGTTTTTCAATTTGACTGACCTGCAGTGCATCACCAATGTTGATGACTAAAGCACCATGGACAGGTGGAATCTCAATCCAATCTTCGTTTCCTGCTAACGAGTCTTCATCTTTTTTCACATATAATCCACCAATGCCATCTTGTAAAAGCACCGTTAGTGTGCTGATATCTGAGTGCCTCCCGACACCAACGGTTAGATCAGGGTTAGGACAGGTTGGATAGAAGTTCATGTTGACCAGCCTAAAACTCATAAGTGCGTCGAGCTTTGAGTCATCTAGTTTAACTCCAAGGTTCTCCATGAGCGCTTGTAATAGCCTTTTCACCATCTGCCTCGAGGTCTTTATGTACTT
The DNA here is from genome assembly GCA_021014915.2 of Artemisia tridentata subsp. tridentata. Lineage (NCBI taxonomy): Eukaryota > Viridiplantae > Streptophyta > Magnoliopsida > Asterales > Asteraceae > Artemisia > Artemisia tridentata. The sequence continues at coordinate 22,206,857 of CP139507.1, read as the reverse complement.
GAGTACCACTTCCCTACAAATATACAAACTCAAGATATTTAAAGCCTGATACGCAAATGGGTAAAATTGTCGTTTTCGAAACAAATTTAATTGGGAGGTGACCAGTTGGACCATTTATGTAATTTACTCAAAATATTTTTTTAACACATGCAGACACTAATTGTTTGATTTCTGTAACTAGTTTATGATTCTTACTTGCATTCATTAGGCCAAAACTTTAGAGCATCGGCATCATTGGTGTACATCATGCTCACATAGTCTTTCCACTCCAAAGCCTTTTCTTTCTTAGGAACAAAGCTTGTCCCATACGTGACCACGGGACTAGGACTTGACCCCTTGAGATACACAGCCTTGTTTTCAGATGGAAGGTTGAAAAATTGGTGGGCTGAAACTTTGAGTGACTCGAGGAGCTCCAATGGGACACCATGGTTCACCACCTGGAAAAACCCTAAAGTTTCAGCAGCATGGGCAATGGACTTGACCACTTGGTCATGGTTAGGACCGTCAAGCTCTGATAGATCAATGGTCATGTTTTCCAGTGATATGGATACGTGTTGCTTGTTGATTCGGTTGCGGGGTGGTTGGATGTACCTATCTGGTACCTCTGTGAGGCCTGAGTCTACCAGACCTTTGACACCATTTCCGTCTTTCACGACAAAGTTGAAGAGTGAATTTTCATCATTAAAGCCTTGATCCATTTGAGAACTGAAAATGTCTTTTCCTGTTCTTACTTGCCTGAGTATGTCTAGCATGCCGATAAATAGTGTTATGCATGGATCATGATATATCTACGTTTTCGTGCTATGTATGCTTAATGCATGGTTTAATTTGGCCTAATAACTTGACAATTATATAACACTCGCCTAAATAATCATGTATTCGTCCATTTTATCGTTGTGAACAATTTATGTATTTCTTACGCGCGTTAAAATAAAATTCATGTAATCAAGAATTAAAACCCAGAGCACGTTCTAAACTCAACATGTTCCTTTGCTTCATTTAAGCTTAGTTTATATTTCTTAATTTTCAATCTTTTTTAATTAGGGTGAGAGTTACTTCTTCTTTCGCTGTTTATAAATTTCAAGGTTGTCATAAAAATAGATTTTGTCACCAAGTTTCTTGCAGAAACTGATATCTTTATGAGATATCAAGTAAGTGAATTTGTGATCAATGCATGAAAAACATTTAAAAATTAATGGGCAGAAAAGTAGTAGTAGTATCATACTAAAATATATGGATTAGACCTAGCCTCTCAAATATCCGTAAAAGTTTAAGTAAATGACGAATAGAAAACACATAATTAATTTATCATTTAACATAAACCATTATTCATGTCTTACACACCGGAGAATCATAAAGAGATAACTTAAATACGCAAACCTTAAGTTCAGTAGTGATCACGGATGTTTAGCCAGCCACTAAAACGATTAGTTGTGTGAGGTACGCAGTTGGTTAATGTATGGGATTATATGGAGTAGTGGTTATTAGATATACAATCCTTTATTTTCTATCTTTTAAAGACATCTACTTGACTTTCTTACATGAGTATAAAAGAGTCCCTCTCATATATGGCTTATTATTCGATAATCCTTTGAAATTAGTATGCTAGAAACTAGAAAATAAGGAAATCTATAAATTACACCGTCCAAATTAAATTGGCATCATAGACCTTAACATATTTGACAATTTGATTTCAACGTAAACGTTGAGATTAAAATGCTAGGCCGTAAAGTCTCTGAAATTTGCGTTAGCATGTTCAGCATATACATAAAAATTCAATGATCATAATTAAATTTACAATACAAGTTAGCCGTAAGAAGTCAAAACCTCAAAGCCAATAGTCCATACTGCCTTATAAAGTCAACAAGGCCCTTTGCTGCTTTCATTATGCATATTTCTTAATTTACAATTTCTTCAAACTAGGATGAAAATTACTTCTAATTTCTCTATTTAGAACCTTTATGCTGTAAGGAGGTTCTCGGGTGTTACAAGTTTAAGATAGTGATCATCACATGATTGATGAGCATCCTAATCAGATAATAGGAATCAAGTCTCTTGCAGCATGCCATTGGGTGGTTCTCTGAAACGATGCAAAACATTTGAATAAGCATGGCCAAATAAGCAGTATCGTATCAAATGTATTAGAACGTACTAACCTCTCTAATCCAGCAAAGCAATCAACTATCCAAAACATGTTAATAAGCTAGCCACAGCGGCCTAGTTGAACCTTAGCTTGTGGTATAAAATCAAGGTCTCATCTTTCAGCTACTATTTGAGGTATTGAGCTCCTATGGGCGAACAAGTCTCAGTCATCAACAAGACTGAAGGCTCCTTTAATCTCTAGAGACTGTGTCCAGAAAATGCGCTAACAACTTAACTTGAACAACACTCTATCTTTTTACAGTTAACTTTAGACAAGATTGAAAAAATTTGTGTAGCCTACTACAATGAGAGAAAAACATGTATTTTGTAATTATAGCAGTAACTACGTACATCATAACTACACCAATTTTTTATACCATATTTCTCCCACTGATAGATATTTATAAACTTTTATAAGATTTAGTGTATTATCTTCGTTAATCAACAAAAATACGGTGCCCATGTTTGGGAGTATATTTTGTATTTTGGTCTTAATTGTAAAAAATAAAAATAAAATGAAGTTCAAGAACTTAACAAGTCAATTTTATTATTGCAGAAGTCTATCACAATCAAGAAACTCCTTTAATGGAGGGGAAAACGGTAAACTTGAAATCATATGTAAGAATCACTCGTCTGTCTCATTAAATAGCCACAAAATCAAGGGACTTCTTTCCATCATGAGATTTTCCAAAGAAATTGTTCATGTACTCTTCAAATATGACTTCTCTGTAACGAGCCACTCCGTCTCGAGCCACCACTTCAGGCAATGGTCCAATTTTCACCATAGGCAGCGGGGCATTGAATATTGGGACCGACACTCTTGACTCAACACTGGTGGTCCGCACTCTGTGTTCTGCACTTTTGTACCTCCCATTGCTAATGATCTATAAAATAAACACCAAAACAAAAAAAAAAATAATAAATTATGTTAGGCACTTTTAAAAGTTATTAGGCAGCCAATGTGTTTGCCAAGTTTAGTTAAAGCATGAATTTTGATTAACCTGTAGTGCATCACCAATGTTGATGACCAAAGCACCATGGACAGGTGGAATCTCAATCCAGTCTTCTTTTCCTGATGACGGGTCTTCACCTTTTTTCACGTACAGTCCACCAATCCCATCTTGAAGAAGCACCGTTAGCGTGCCCATATCTGAGTGCCTCCCGACACCAACTGTCAGATCAGGGCTAGGACAAGTTGGGTAGAAGTTCATGTTGACCATCCTTAAACCCAAAAGTGCATCAAGCCTTGAGTCGTCTAGCTTAATTCCAAGGTTACCCATGAGCGCGTGCAATAGCCTTTTCACCATCTCAGTCGATGTCTTTATGTACTCAAGTGCTACTTCCCTATAAAAATACAAACATAAAAACGTGATAAGAAAATGGGTAAATTGGTCATTTCAAAATTTAATGGATGAGGGAACGGATAAACTAACAATACTGTAACACCAACTAAGTATAGATTTTGTAAGTAGTTTATGATTCTTACTTGCATTCATTAGGCCAAAACTCGAGAGCATCGGCATCATTGGTGTATATCATGCTAATATAGTCTTTCCACTCCAAAGCTTTTTCTTTCTCAGGAACAAAGCTAGTCCCGTACTTGACCATAGGACTAGGGCTCACTCCCTTGAGATACACAGCCTTCTTTTCAGATGGTTGGTTAAAAAACTCATGGGCCGAAACTTTAAGTGACTCGAGGAGCTCTATTGGGACACCATGGTTCACCACCTGGAAAAAGCCTAGAGTTTCAGCAGCATGGGCAATGGACTTGATCACTTGGTCATGGTTAGGACCATCAAGCTCTGATAGATCAATGGTCATGTTTTCAAATGACACGGTTGCGTTTTGCTTATTGATGCGGTGGTTGGGTGGTTGGATGTATTGACCTGGTACGTGTGTGAGGCCTGAGTCTACTAGACCTTTAACACCATTTCCTTCTTTTACAACAAAGTTGAAGAGTGAATTTTCACCATTGAAGCTTGGAGCCATTTAAAACCTGCAAATATGTTTTTGTCTTTGTAAGTTCTGCAAATGTGTTTATCTTTGTACTTGCTTGAGTATCTATGGCATGCCAATATATAGTGTTATGGCCTTATGGGTCAAGAATTATCTAACTTTTGCATGCTATATTTGTTTTAGGCATGGTCCTGGTCTCATTAGTTGGCAATTATTATACTCTCCTTGTAACTAATCATGTACGGAGTATATGCACATTTATCCTTCTGAACTATTCAAATAGTTTTAAATTCTTTGAAGTTAAGATTTATTCTTTTAAATAACACAAGAATAAAATAAAAACAGAAGGAAGTCAAATTCAAAATGATCCCAAAATAATAATAATAATAATAATAATAATAATAATAATAATAATAATAATAATACGAACCCGCACAACTCCTGCACACCAAACAAAAGAGTCCGTGTAGCATCTAAATTTCGATGTGAGTGGCCTTCATCCCCTAATTATATGCCCACATCGAAAATTGGATGCTACACGTGATACATGATCATATTTAGCTTCAAAACACTATGCTAATAAACAGTATAACATTATACACTATCAAACTTTCTTAAAAAATCACTTACTAGTTTTTCCGGATAAAAAAGGGACCTCGTCAAAAGCCTGTTTGGTTTCGTGAGGGTAATGTAAATGCTTCTTGGTTCATACCGGAATCATTATCATACTGAATTTTATTTAATATAATAATTACATAGATTATTACGTCTATAAAATTACATATAACATTATATTATACGTAATATAATTATAATAATATTAGATTATTAAATAGAAATGGTTAAATTATATGTATAAATGTTATAATCTGAAATATTATTACACACATATCAACTATCTTATAAAGCATAAAGACCTTTTTGGGCATTTAATGCCTTAAAATTCACCATTACAACTAACAGAGCAAAATGTACAACTAAATTAAACATAACTTTGAAACATTAAATACCTCAAAAACTTAAATTTCAGCATTACATATTACAAAGTTATATTTACAACCATTTAATGCACAAATACATTAATTCAATACATACAATTAATACTCATATTAAAACACCCATTGACTCAAAAGTACAACTTTATTAACACATGATACAACTAACATTAAATGTCTTAAAATTAAGCAATACAACTAACAAAGCAAAATGTACAAGTAAATTAAACACAATTTTGAAACATTAAAATATCTTTAAAACTTAATTTTCTAACATTAAACACATTAAATATCAAAAGTCTTAAAATTAAGACATACAACATATAAAGCACTTGGTACAAATCAATTAAACACACATATCAAAATCTTAAAATTAATAATACAACATTAAACACACTAATTAATATTACTTTTAAAGCATCCCTATAATAAAAAATGTATGTTATTATACACATTGTACAAACAAATAAAACACACAAACCTTTATACAATTTACTCGTATATGCTAACAAGTTGATGGTACATATGATTTTGAAAACCGGACCGGACCAACGGGCCAACTGGAATCCGAAGTCGTTATCGGTTTGGCTAGCCAATAAAAGCCGTTCAAAAACGAAACGGAGACAACCAGTTGGAACCAGTAAAAACGGATGAACTTGTTCGGACTAGGATCATTTTCTTTCTCCGGTTAATCAGTTCGTCATTGTTATTTTGTTGACGCCTAAACTTTAATCACAGGGTATCAACCACTGCAACGCGCAAGTACCTTGCTAGTATGTGTGTGATATACAAATGAGGTTGGTGTTAGAAAGTCAAAATGTATGAGCCATCAAAATCCATGATGCTCAAAGTTAGGCCCAAACATTCCATTATGAATGTCAAGGTCTATCACCAACTTTATGGCATGAATCACTTCTTCCTTCTAAAGTCAACAAGTCCCTTTGCTTCATTGGTGCTTAGTTTCATATTTTTTAATCTTCAATTAGGACACTAGTTACTTCTACTTTCTTTATTTAAAACTTGTAATACTGCCAAGTGCCAAACATTGATCTTTGCGTATTTTATTATTAATAGAAATATTATATTAAGAAGCCAAACAGTTATAGGTGTATATCAGCATATGCATCATTTCAGTTGTTAGTTGTTAATTTAAAGGTAGCAAAATAGATGGTTTAGATAGGTTTGGGTCTATATGGGTCTGGGTCTAGATGGGTATTCTAGAAGCATGGGTCTAATTGGGCCAGGTATAAATGGGTTGGGTCGGGTCTCGATGGGTTTTGGTCCGACTACAAGATTTTTTTTTTCTTTGTTGAGTTAAAGATAAAGAAAAAAAAAAGTGGAAAAAAGTAAAAAATAAAATAAATTTGACACGCTAGACCCACTTAGACCCATTGGGTAATTATTATATAATTGCACTTTCTATCAAATATTCAATTAGACCCGTCTATAATTTTTAGGAAGACCCAACTAAACTCATCCCCTAGTTGATATTTACCCAACTAGACCATGGTTGATCAATGGTTCTCAAATTGACACATCTACTTGTTATACAAGTGTTTTCTTATTACACACAAGATAAATGGACGGTAAAATGCTACATCCGCAAAAAAACCACAAATTAACATCCACAAATAAACATCCACAAAAATGAGGTCTCATTTTTTATTGGTGGCTTTTCAAATAATTTCTCTCTCTTTTTTTTATTAACCTAATCAAAACATGCCATCTCATTTTTGTGGATGTTTCTTTGTCGTTATTTTGTAGATGTAGCATACCTCAAAACATACAAGAGAAATTTGTTTGAATTGGTGGCAGCATATAATCATGTAGTAGATGCAAAATCAAGAGACTTCTTCCCATCATGAGCTTTACCAAAGAAGTTGTTCATGTACTCTTCAAACATGACCTCTCTATATCGAGCCACCCCATCTACAAGTTCAGGCAATGATCCTATTTTCGCTGCACGCAGTGAGAGGTTGATTAACGGGATAGACACTCTTGACTGGACTATATTTTTTAAGGCATGGTCCAACCTCATAACTTGTCAATTACTCAGTAATACTTTAATAGTCAAGTAGTCAATGGTCAATGGTAAGTCAAGATAGAGACTTAAGATATAGTGGTAGAATTGAAAATTTTGCACAAGCGAGAACTGTAATAACTTGTGGAAAAAAATGCAGAAGCGACCATTTCAAAATAAGTGGAAAAAATGCATAAGCAACAACATATACATATCGCAAACTTGCAATGGTGGTAAACTGGTAATGACTCACTAATGACCAATTCAACCATTCAGACTCCTTAAAAAGTTACTAACAGTATCCTAGCAAGTGTATTTGTCCATTTTATCCTTCTGAACATTAAAATAGCTTAAACTCTTCTTAATTTTAAATATTTAGTCAACAATTGTATGGTTAAAGATTAGCACTGCTGACCTCTAAAGTCAACAAGTATCTTTGTTTCAATTGGGCTTAGTTTCATATTTCATAATTTTTAATCTCTTTATATTGCAATGTCATTTAATCCTCTTTCAATGCTGTCAAAAAGATGATTTTTGAGTTTCCTATCACTAAGTTCCTTACAGAATTTGGTATCCCATAAAGAGATCTAGTAAGGGTGTTCTTAGGTGTTTGCAGGTTTAAGTTAATAATCACATGAGGATTACATCCTTATCGTTTTATAAATTATGGTGCTTCCAGCATGTCGGTTATTGAAACTCGGTTTGTGAAACTGTGAATGCATGAAGAACATTTGTATAGGAATCATCAAACAAGTAGTATCAATCCAGCCAAACAAATAATTTCCCTTAAAAAAAAATCATAAAAATCAGGCTAAAAACAAGGTTGGTAAAGAAACTGCTAAGCAAATCAACATTCTATTTATAAAAACTACCCACTAGGCGACCTTCCTAAACATTGTGGTAATAACGAGTCATTGAGGTCTCGTTCTTCAGCTACTATTTGAAGTTTTGAGCTCCTATAAGTTAACGAGTCCCAGTCATCCAAAAGGCTGAAGGCTCCCTCAATCTCTAAAGACTGCCCAGAAAACAGCTAGACACTAAAAACTACCTACCTTGAACCAATATCCCTACTAATATCAATTTGCGAACAGTTATTAACACCGTAAACATGAAGCAAATATTGTCAGCATACCATCTTAAGCATCCTCTGATTTGGACAAATTCTCTTCGACTTCTTCCCACATATGAGCATTTTCCGGAAACCTTTCCTTCATCTGCCCAACAAGCTCCCTCGCCTCTAGAACCATCGACCCCTTGGCTAGCCCAACAACAAGCATCTTCATAGTCGAAAAATTCGGTACCCAACCTTTCTCCATACTCTGCTTACAAACCTTCAACGCTTCTTCAAACTCACCACCTTTACACATATGACTAACCAACGTAAAATAACAATCACTATCCGGTTTAAACCCATTCTTAACCATCCTTTCAAACATATCCTTAGCTTTATCCATCTTCCCCTCCTTACAATACCCATGAACCAAATTTCGATAGGTAATAGAATTAGCCTTCATCCCACTTAACAACAACCCGTCAAGCAACTCCTTCGCTTCATCCGTTCTCTTAAGCTTACAAAGACACTGAATCCTAGTATTACACGTCCCAATCCCAATAGGAAACTTGTGCTCCTTCATCAACTCCAACACCTTCCCAACTTCCTCAAACCTTTCCTCCTTATACAACCCCGCAATCAAACTCCCAAAAGTGGTCGCATTTGGCTTAACATTCCTCCTAAACATCTCATCAATCAACCTAAACCCCAAATCCCACCGACCCGACTCACCAAAAGCCTTAATCAAAGTATTATAAATATCAGCATTCATTTTGACACCATATTTCAAAGGAAATGTCAAATAAACGCGCTTAACCTCGTCAAAACGCTTAACTAACATACACGAAAACAACAAAGCATTCAATGTTTTAACATTCTGAGCAACACCCAGATCAGACATTTGATCAAAAAGGTCAAATGCATCTTGTAACAAGCCACATTGGCCATACCAGACAATCGCGTGAGCGATAAACTTGTCGTTTCTTAACTCGGGGCGATTTTCGAGCATTTCGTGAATGAATGCACGAATGGTGGTGAATTCTTTCAAAGCAGCAAGCTTTGAGATTGCGATTGAGAATGCGATACGGTCGATTTGGGAATCAGGTGTTAAGGAAGCTGATCGGCTAATTTGGAGGATTTTTTGTGGGTTCTTTTCCGTTTTTAAGAGGGTTAGGGCGGCGCGTGAGCTGTGGTTAGGGTGGCGCGTGAGTGGAGTTGTGGAGAAGTGTTGGAGGGTTTGGAAGTGAGATGGGTTTAGTGAACGGAGCTTGAAAATGGCAGCCATTGAAGAAGAAAGGGTTTTAGTTAGGGTTTTGCACTGAGATTTGTTAAATGAAAATGAGAATTTGAATTGCAACAATTCACTTATTGAAAGTCTAACATAAAGCAATTGAAGGCAAACGGGCAACAAGCTGCGCCGCCAGCCCTTTTTGGATTGCAAAGCTAATCCGCTGAAAAACTACATTCATAGATCTAGGAGACATCACATTAGAATGCATGACCCGCTGAACTCTGTTGAGGAAGGCTACAGCATCAGGTGCTAGAAAACCAAAAGTGTCAAACGCGAAAGGTATAAACTCGTGCTGATTGTCAATGCATGCTTTCTCATGCTTGCTCACTTTGCATGAGGCAGCTTTAAGGGCAGCCTCCCCTGCAGTAAAACCTCCACTCCTCAATCCCACGAGAGGAGAAACACATGTTAGGTCCACACAAGCATGCTTACCACCTGCCCAACCAAAAACCAAAACATCAGCTGGTCTAAGTGTTGATCTTCCCTCCCGGGGGTCAGTCAGGAAGTTCACGGGTGCTTCTTTCTTTGCGGAGACCCCAGCACGCTTAAGTACATCAAAAAGGACATCACGAACCATATCATGTCTGTACTTAAAGCCGGGGAGCTCCCTACAATGTACAGCATGCTCACCAAATGAGTCCAAACATGCCTTGCGACAAACCGGACATGATTCATTACCCGGGAAAAGAGGAATCATTAAGCGGTACTTAAGGACCGTACGATACTCCACAGGTGACATGTGTTGGCCTAGACCATCAATAGGAACAGCCGTAAGAAAGTCTTGAGCATGTGGCGATCGTAGGCATTCGAAAACAGCTTTCTGTCTATCGGTCATGTCAAATTGAACTTCCATACCTTGCACAATTTTACTGAACAGAGCACTCGCCAAAGTATGTTGGGCTTTGATGGGGGCGGTGTCCTTATCAGTGAAACCGCTGAAGTCAAAGTTCGAAAGCTTATTACGGAGACATGCCAAAGCACAAGCATAGTCAGGGTCCATGTCACACAAGCCACTGTCACGTAAAATGTGATCTTGGAGGGCCCAAGATTGGGCCCTAAAAGCCACAAAAGCGTATGAGGAAGCCTCAACCGCTGAATACAAGCCCAGACCACCAAACCGAATAGGTAAGGAAGCAAGCCTCCACTGGAAATCTCCAAAATAAGGACCTCCACAAACCACTAATTCTTCAATCGCCTCACGTAACCCTTTGTCAAAAAGCAAGGCCGCCTCCTCTGTGTACACAGGTTGACACGTCCTCAAGCCAAAAAAGAGTTTGGCAATGCCCATACATGACTGAAGCAAGAGGAGCGCGCTCTGCGGGTCCCCTAACTGTGGAAGAAGTCGCATCAATTCAACAGCATTAGCAGCTCTCCTCATGGCCAACCCGGTAATAAAATCCCTATCTCTGCTAACCGCCCCTCCAAGAAGCTTCACCCCCACAGTTGGCCTCCCAATGTCAGCCGTGAATAAACCTTGACGAAGCTTCCTACCATCACATGAAGGCCAAAATATTTCAGTTTTCTTAATATTCAGCTCAAGACCCCTACCTGGACCGTCCACCTGAATGATGTCCAATACTTTGGCAACCTCCTCTGAATCTCCAATGACAGTCCCATCATCAAGATACCATGCTTGGAGGAGAAGCTTACAACGGTCTCTGATTTTATGCACAAGCGGGTGCAAAACCAAGGCGAATAGAAGCGGTCCCAAAGGATCGCCTTGTTGAACCCCAGTAGTGGACCAAATATGTGCGTCTCCAAGATACACCCTCGCTGCCTGCCCGTATAAGAACTCTACCCACAAAGAGATAGAGGGGCACCTCAACCTTACCTCATGAAGTAAGGCCGATCTATCCACCATATTAAAAGCGTTAGAGAAGTCAACTGTGAGCATCGATAGAGACCCATCCGAGTGGCGCTCGCTTAACACCCTGTTAACACTATGTAAAATAGCTTCAGCGCCACCAGACACGCCCACCCCAAATTGCAACAATGCTTTACGTAAAGCTCAAAACGAGTTGAGCTATTCGAGAACGGCTCGATAAAAGCTCAAAACGAGCCGAGTTTTAACGAGCTCGAGAGCTTAACATAAAGATCACTTTATAAGGCTGGACACAGTCGATGACCCAAGCGACCGGGGTCACGGCCTGACACATAGTTCTCTCTCTCCGGCGACCAGACATGACCAAAGTGCCACAGTCGATGACCGATTTTTTTTTCTCATAATCAAACATTTAAAAAAAAAACTTAAAATTCATTAATAATAAAAACATTACAATACTAAATTAAAAATACGATTGCGATTACAAACGTAAACTAATCATCTAAATTGTAGCGAGCTTTGATTTCTGCCTTAAGCTGCCTAAGATGATTTTGGTGATTTTCGGGCAAAGTTGGGTCGATTTTGGAGTAGTAGAAGATCAAATCTTGGTTCTTGTTTGATTTTTCCATGATTTCGACTTGTTTTCGTTGAAGTTCTATTTTCTCTCTTTTCATGGCCAGCTCTTCTTGCTTCATCTTCAGATACTTATCTTCAATGACCTTCTTTTTTCTCTCTTTTGACGGCTTCGATTTGAAGAAGTTCTTGGTTAGCGAAGCTACAAACGATTGTGGTGGATCACGAGAGGAGGACGATAATTTCTTCCTAGCTGCGTCACGACCTTCTGGTCGTGATTCTCTAGTATCGTCTTCATCTTCAGAATCATCGACGTCTTGAAAATTCAAGGGACCTTGTGTTGACCCCGAGGTTGTTGTAGAGCCCTTTGTTTTCTTCCGACTATTCGTTCGGATAGCATCCCCCTCCGTCTTCCAAGCATCGTGATGCCTCAAAATTCTCCAACATTCCTCCAAGGTGAAATCATGACCGTATATCAAACGGTATTCTCTCAAAGCTTTCTCCCTATCATCAACATCATTCTCACCACTACCAAAGCGCGATCTCTTCCGCCTTTGTCCATGATGCCTGTTTTTGGGACGGTTCGGCCTTCTTGCCTTTGTCCTTCGCCTTTGTAGCACGTCACAAAGCGGTCCTTGGTTTGATGGGTGATGTCTCTTCGACATCGTCATCGTCTTCAACAGGGAAAGAACCGTGGTACGAACCATGGTAAGAACCCGAACCTTGCCCCATCGACGCATCTTGATTCGGATATTGTTGCGTCGCATGGTCTGGCATAAAATCCTCCAAATCCATATCAAGATTAACACCCCGAAGCGAGGAATAATCTTCATACGGTTGGGGGGATTGCAAGAAATCCATGTTAGGCCGATACGACGACCCACTTGGTTCTTGGTGATAATCCATATTAGGACGATACGGTGGAACATATGGACGATTAAGGTAAAACATGTTTTGATTTTGGTTGGGTTGTGGTAGTCGTGATGAATATTCAAAAGAGGGTGCACGAAATCGAATACCCCCTTGTTGTGGTGGTGTTATTCCGGTTAGTTCGAAGTTGTTTTCCGGCGAGAAATTCAAATTCGGGGCATTTTGGGGTAGTCGGGATCATCGGTCTTTTGATGTGGGAGTGTTTTTCTTTGACATGATGAGAAGTTGTTTATGGATGAGAAGTTGAATATGAATTGTGTTTGAAATTGTGTGTTTAGAAGTGTGTTTTAGGTTGGTATTTATAAGGTTGAAAAATGTTTTTTTTTTTTTTTTTTTTTTTTAATGCAACAGATATAATTTGGAAGTGTGTTTGGATTGGTTTAAAACTCGGTCGTTTGATAGACCGATGTTGCATTTTGAATTCAGGCGATTGATATTGGACCGATATCCTCCAACCCAAGCGACCGACTTTGATATCGGTCGGATAACTCCAACCCAAGCGACCGACCGAGTTTTTACGATCGATTGTGCTTAGCCTAAGTGATTTGCAACCCGTGCTTCAGATATCGTTCTTGATTATGTAAGAGATAATTGATAATTGAATGATTTGATTGATTCTCCAAAGTAACATTACATCGACATATATAACCATATACCGACTATTCTAGATTATGGGCCTATTCTAGATTATGGGCTAGAGCCCATTACAATAGACACAATACGGGCTAGGCTAACACTCCCCCGCAGTCGCAGCGGGAGGACACCGGACACTGAGGCTGGAGCGAAAATCTTCAAACAGTGCAGACGGTAAGCCTTTCGTGAAAATATATGCATATTGGTAACGTGAGGGAACATGGAGAACCCGAACCTGACCAGTGGCAACCAAGTCACGAACAAAATGAATATCAATCTTTATGTGCTTCGTTCGCTGATGCTGAACCGGATTACATGACAAGTAGACTGCACTAACATTGTCACAGTAGACTAGCGTAGCGGAAGATAAAGGTGTGTGCAGCTCACGAAGTAAATTCCGCAACCAACAAGTTTCAGCAACAGCATTTGCAACCCCACAGTATTCTGCTTCGGCACTAGAACGAGATATAGTTGGCTGTCTCTTAGATGACCAAGATAAAAGGTTGTTGCCAAGGAAAACACAGTAGCCGGAAGTGGATCTCCTAGTAGTGGGGCAACCAGCCCAATCCGCATCTGAATATGCTACCAAGGATGAAGTAGAAGAAGCAAACAACTGTAACCCATAGTGTAATGTACCCCGGACATACCGCAAAATCCGTTTAAGAGCTGATAGATGAGGCTCTCGAGGATCATGCATATGAAGGCAGACCTGCTGAACTGCATATGATATATCTGGGCGAGTGAATGTGAGATATTGAAGAGAACCTGCAAGACTCCGATATAATGTAGGGTCAGAGACTGGATCACCATCATCCCCCAGTTTCGACTCAGTGTCAACAGGAGTCCGACTGGGATTACAATTAACCATATGAGCTCTCTCCAAAACCTCAAGTGCATATTGCTTCTAAGATAAAAACAACCCTGTAGAATCACGAGAAACAGAGATACCCAAAAAGTAATTAAGTGGACCTAGATCAGTCATAGCAAACTCCTGATGTAAGGAACTAATAATCCGCTGTAACAAACTGTCAGAAGAAGTTGTGAGAACAAGATAATCCACATATAATAATAGATAGGCAGTATCCGTCCCTTGTCTGTATATAAATAATGAAGAGTCACAGTGACTATGTAAAAATCCAACCCGAATGATATAAGATGCAAATCGCTGAAACCATGCTCTAGGGGCCTGCTTGAGCCCATACAGAGACCGCTTCAATAAACACACATAATCAGGATGTACAGAGTCTCGAAATCCCGGAGGCTGATGCATATAAACAGTCTCGTTCAAATCTCCATGTAAGAAAGCATTCTTGACATCAAGCTGGTGAATCGGTCAATGTCGAGAAGTAGCTAAACTAAGTACAGTCTGAATAGTGCCCGGTTTAACCACCGGACTAAACGTCTCATCCACATCAACCCCTTCCAATTGATTACTACCGTTGGCCACAAGACGAGCCTTGTAGCCACTATTAGTGCCATCAGCTAAATACTTGTGGCGAAAAAGCCACATAGAGCGAATAATGTTGGTGTCCGTGGGTCTAGGCACCAGAGTCCAAGTTCCATTCTTAATAAATGCAGTATATTCATCACGCATAGCATTTTGCCAATTAGGATCAGTAAACGCATCACGATAGGTTTTTGGTAATGGTGAGACCGAAGACACATGCATATTGAGACGCTCAGTAGGACGATTAGTCCCTACACGAAATCGTGTGACCATGGGATGAATTGAGCTAGGGTTTGGGTTATTAGGAGGATTTGGGATAATATGTTGGTGTTGGTGCGCGGGTGGTGATGTATTTGGTGTCTGTTGTTGGGCGGCGGTTGGTGATGGGGATGGTAATGGGTCATGGTTTACGTGATGTTGGGATGTAGTAGGACTGGTGGGAATTGGTGTTGTTGGCTCGTTTGTGGGTTGAGGCACAATGGGTTGCACAACGGGGGCGGATGGAATGAATGGCGGATTTATATCTGGTGAGTCATCCAAGAAATTGTATTTGGGTGCCGATGTTGGTTTTGGGGTACCATATGGAAAAACAGTTTCATCAAAATTTACATGACGAGAAATGATTATTTTGTTGGTGTTTAAGTCGAGGCAACGATACCCACGATGATTTGAAGCTTGTCCCAAGTAGATGGAGGGTGTGGCGCGTGGTTCAAGTTTGTGATTAGGATATAGGTGGGGGTAACATAAGCAGCCAAATGTGCGTATAAGGCTATAATCCGGGTTTTGGCCAAATAGTCTGGTATACGGGATTTCGTTAGCAATAGCTGTGGAAGGTAAGAAGTTGATTAAATGGACAGCCATGTTTAAAGCTTCAACCCAAAAGGTTGGTGGAAGGTTGGCCTGGAAAAGTAAGGTACGAATGAGGTTGTTGATGGTGCGAATCATCCGTTCTGACTTCCCATTTTGTTGAGATGTCTTGGGGCATGAGAAACGAAACTGAATGCCATTGTCGGCAAAAAGTTTATGAAGGGTGCGGTTATCAAATTCACCGCCATGGTCACACTGAAATGATTTGATTTCACACTTAAATTGAGTGTGAACGTACTTGCGAAATAGGACAAATTTTGATAATACATCAGATTTGTTTATCAACGGGTAGACCCAAACAAAATGA
This sequence comes from Artemisia tridentata subsp. tridentata, assembly GCA_021014915.2. Taxonomy (NCBI): domain Eukaryota; kingdom Viridiplantae; phylum Streptophyta; class Magnoliopsida; order Asterales; family Asteraceae; genus Artemisia; species Artemisia tridentata. The sequence continues at coordinate 22,190,823 of CP139507.1, read as the reverse complement.
GAATAGTGATCCAAAAACAAAACATAATATTGAAAACCCAAAAGGCTCGAAATTGGTGAAGTCCATACATCAGAATGAATAACATCAAAACATGCATTAACAATAGTATCGAAACTGACAAATGAAAGTTGAACGTGTTTGCCAAGCTGGCAAGCATGACAAAGCATAGGCGGCTTCTCCTTATTACAAGATATAAAATTATTTGAGACGAGACGGCGTAGCACTTCGCTCCCTGGATGTCCAAGGCGCTGATGCCACGTATGTTGACTTACAAGTAGAGCTTGGGGAATAGGACACGGGGCCGTGACAGGGTATAGGTCACCCGTGCTGTCACATCGAGAGAAGCACCCGACGTGTCATGAAATCCTTGACGGAAAACCCAAAAGGATCAAATTCAACAGTGCAATTATTGTCACAGACAAATTGACGGACATATATAAGATTTTTGACAATATGAGGGGTAATAAGGAAATTATTTAAGTAAAGGGGTCGCAAAGGAGTAGGCAAAATGCTACGGCCCGTATTGGTGACCGGAATGTTATGCCCGTCACCAACCGATACAAATGGATACATACAAGTATTAAAAATGTTACTAAGACTATTAACAAATGCATTAAGGTGCGAGCTCGCACCTGTGTCCATGTTCCACGTGCCAGTAGCGGGAGCATGCAGTGTCTCGGCAGTAAAAACATGAGGCAAAGTAGTTTCATGACCCGCGGGACCCACACCATTCTGACCCACACACCCCTGCTGTCCGGGTTGAATATTCTGACCCGAGTATTGAACCGTATAACCTGTTAAGCCCCCTGGTTGAACCCGGTAGCCATTCTGACCCGTTAAGCTGCACTGTTGAACCATATTACTAATCGACCGCCCTTGCTGAACCGGGTAGCAGTTTGGACCTGTCAAACTATACATAACACCAATATTAAAATGCACCTTTCTGACCACTTAATGAATTAATGTTGGTTGTGAATTTTTCTTTGGCTAAGAATGTCGGTTGGATCCAATTGGGTCCCTCTGAATATAATACCAACCGGATCCAATTGGGATTAATTCTTTCTTGTGAATGATCGGCTGGAAAAACGTTTATGGTTATGGGTTATTGTGAATGTGAGGTGATGAGTTGAATATTTAGTACGTGAAGTTTCAAACAGAAAATAAGAATTATTCTTGTGACCTTAGCACAAGTAACACGCTTGATAATATTGATTGTGACCTTAGCACAATTCACAAATTAGAAAATATACACGATTGAAAAATAAAATTGTTTTTGGGGGCTGGTAAGTTGATGTGGGGGCGGTAGGGTTTAATGTTTGGTATCGGTAATTGAGGCTCTTGATACCATGTAAGGGATAATTGATAATTGAATGATTTGATTGATTCTCCAAAGTAACATTACATCGACATATATAACCATATACCGACTATTCTAGATTATGGGCCTATTCTAGATTATGGGCTAGAGCCCATTACAATAGACACAATACGGGCTAGGCTAACAGATTAAACTCACAAACTTAAACAAGCTTTTGCATATGCTATATTTAACATATGTTATATGCTATAGCACAAGGTGTCGTAAGTTCGTAACATGCCCAAATTTTTTTTTATCACGTCAAGTCACATCAGCTTTAAGACTAACATCACTCGCATCACCAAAATTACTCTCTCCGATAATAGTGCATAGCAACCACTTTTGAGACCTATCATTTTATTTTCTTTTTCATTTTTAAAACCTAATAATTTTTTTTATTAATTAACTACAAATACAAATTAACTAATTTTAGTGTTAACTTTTGTACATAAAAGATTAAATATTATACACAAATACAAACTCAAATAAAAATACATAAAAGAAAACCAAAAACTTGGACCAAAACAGTTAGATTTTATTTCTCGCCCACTACCTGCACACACACTAAAACACAAACAATACATAAACGCATAACACAACATATAACCCGTATATTTTAATCCAAAAAAAAAAGAAGAAGAAAAGAGTTTGTGGCATGTCACAATTGGCTTAGTGGTTGTTCAAGCATGTTGCTTGAGGATTATGTGGTAATTCTGCCAAATACCAATGCACTTAACTTTTTTCTGTGGTTATATATTTTACCGGGGTAATCCCTTTACCCAAAAATCATACGCCACGAATATGTCATGCGTTTTAGCACCAGGAGTTGCGGTCTCGTGGTGCCGACATAACGCCGGCCATCCCTACATTACGATACTCAGCCCTCTTATATGTAACAATAGTATAAACATATATCATATGGATTTTAAAATAAAAAATCAATTGAACCATATATATAGTTTAATCACATAAGATCACTCTTAAAAATACATTAATTTAAAGCTCATCATAAACTCAATTAACATATACTAGCAGGGTACCCGCGCGTTGCGGCGGCGGGTATCCTGAATTAATTTTTTCGGTGAATAATTTATTTTAGTTTATTATGTTCTTTTTGACAATAAATTTACGGATATCAAGAATTTCCTTTAGCCCGTGCCCATTCGGGCTCGAGCCCATTTGGCCCGCCCCCGTTCGAGCTCAAGCCCTTTTGCCCGTTGCCCGTTCGGGCTTGAATATTTGTATAATGTGCTTTATTATTTGTATTAGTGACATTTAACGCAGGATACCCGCGTGTTGCGGCGACGGGTACCCTGAAATAAAATTTTCCGGTAAATCATGTATTTTAGTTTATTATGTTCTTTTTGACAATAAATTTACGGATATCAAGAATTTCGTATAGCTCGTGCCCGTTCGGGCACGAGCCCGTTGGCCCGTACCCGTTCAGGCTCGAGCCCGTTTGGCCCGCGCCCGTTCGGGCTCAAGCCCATTTGGCCCGTTGCCCGTTCTGGCTTGAATATTTGTATAATGTGCTTTATTATTTTTATTAGTGACATTTAATGCAATAATTGTGTTTAATTTTGTTGTACAATATGCTTGATAATTTGTATTTCTTATGTAAGGGGTATTTTAATAACTGCATTAATTGTATTTATTGACCGGTTAATTAATTGACTATATTAAATAGCATTAATGTGGTGTTTTATTTTTTTTAATATGTACATTAAAGTGGTGTACATTATGCTTCTTGTCTTGTACGTCTGAAAATTATCTGCATTAAAGTGTTGCACACTATGCTTTCTTTCTTGTAAGTCTTAAAATTTGAAAAGAGAGTCATCCCTCTATTATATGTAGTATATATAAGCTTTTAAAAATACAAAAATAATTAAATATATGAAAGATCTGAGCTTTAACATTAGAAATAATAACTCATGCTCCGAGCTCAAGTTTTACTAATGTGGCTTTAAACAAGTCCAGCTCGAGCTTCTCTAAGCTAAACAAGCCGAGCTCGAGCTTTGTTGAGCTCAGGCTTGGCCCGTCTCGGCTCGTTTACATCTCTACCTTTAGCAAAAAAATAAAAAAATAAAAAATAAAGCTTATTCTATTCCTAAATAAATTTTTAGATTTTTTTTGACAACCAAAGAGCGTTCGTGTTGCCTTAAAAAAATAGTGTTTGTGTTATGCTGCGAAGACATTTCCAACAGTTATATATTGTCGTGTTGTCGCATGATTATCAACAAAAAAATCTATTATTAGTAATTTTAAGTCATATTATTGTACTGACAATTATATAAATGTATAATTTTTTGACTTGATAATGTGAAGTTGCAAAATTTTATTTATTGTGTATTTATTATTAAATCTATTGACTTAGAAAAAATTCCACTAATACAAAGTGTGTAAACTTAAAATGTTTTAAAACTATGATTATTAGCAAGTTGTATATAGATTTGGGATTCAAGCTGAGTTCATTTGTATCTTCTAGTAATATTTTACTATATCAAATTTATCTATATATATATATCTATATATTTATATGTAGATACTAGCAGGGTACTCGCGCGTTGCAGCGACGGGTACCCTGTGATTAAAATTTAGGCGCTAACAAAATTACAGTGACGAACTGATTAACCGGAGAATAAAAAATGATCTCAGTCCGACCTTGTTCACCCTTTTTTACAGGTTTCGAATGGTCCTCTGTTTCGTTTTTGAACGGCTTTTATTGGCTAGCCGAACCGATGCCGACTCCGAATTCCGGTTGAACCCGTTGGTCCTGTCAAGTTTTCAAAATTGTATGTACCATATTTAGTGATTTAGAAATAAATTTGTTAAAAAACTTTCGGTTAAACTTAACGTTGACTATGGGGATGGCCAGGTTAAGACACACAAATTCATGCATATAATGAATTGTTTTTGTTATTCCCATAGGTATTAATGATTTTCTCCATTTACAACTTTATTTGAACATGGAAAGACTGAAAATGGCTATTGATGAATTGCTTATTAAGCTTGCCAAAACATTCACGAAACCGAAACTGCAGACAATTTTTCTTATTAACAACTATAACATGACAATTGCAGTTTTAAAGGTATGGTACTTCGTATCTTTTATCTGTCGAGGAAATTAACAATTTTATGCATTGTTATTTATTCTGTTCTCAGTTGCCAGCCCATCAAACCAACTTTGTATAAGATTTTCGGCCCAAATGAAATCAAAATAAGAATCAAGAAACAAACCCGAGTTCTAACCCATCACATAACTAAATATTATCTAGGATACATATAAATGACTATATACCCTAATTTTTGTCATGGTTAAACAACCCTAATCTCACAAACAACATCACAGGCAGCCACAAAGCCATTCCAAAACACTTGTAGCAGTCAAAACTCCGAACACACAAGATCATAATAATATTTCTGTCACAAATCGAAGCTACCCACAAAAAGATATCATCTTTCTTTCTCTTGATATACACGAACACCAAATCACATAAACCTTTTAAGAAAAATCTCGGGTAGGTTGTTTTTTTCGATTGTTTTTTATGTTTGTGTCTTTTTTTTTTTTTTTTTTTTTTTTTTTTTTTTTTTTTTTTTTTTTTTTCAGATCGAAACAAAGAAAGAGTATAACATATTTGTTATATTTCTGTCTTTATTAGTTTCGTATACTAAAAAAGAAGTTGAGCTTTAATAGATCGATGATGCGTTATTTTGTTCATGTTTAAGAAAAATCTATACATAATTGTATAAATGATGAACACAGTCTGAGATCTTTGTTTTAGATATAACGAGTCGGGCGGCTCGTGCGTTGCGACGGGGTGATTGACATCAGTTTTTTTTTTCAACCATGTTGGCTAAAACATTTTAGCAATACAGAGTAGTATAAGCACAATATTTATGTGTTATTCTACTTTATTTCCAATCATAGTACTATATTTTGTTTGAAAAAGTTCCACGCATTGCGCCAGATTTTTTTCATTCAGTTTTTTAATCCCGGTGTGATCTGTAATTCAAAAGGTGATGCACCCGCATGTTGCGGCGGTTTTTTATGTTATATTTAAAAATAAATTTGGATAACACATTGATAATTCACGTTTGTGTGTTTGCAGCTCAATATCCAAAAACCAAAATACAAACTCAGCAAGTCCAGTCCATTTTTCACCCCAAAACAAAATGAAATACTCAATCCAATGTATGAGCATAAATCCAGTCCCACTTATTCCAATCATGTAATAGGGCCCAAAAAAAAAAAAAAAAAAAAAAAAAAAAAAAAAAAAAAAAAACTTATGATAAAGCTTTGTTACCCTAATAAACCACCCTAAACACACACATATTTTTGTCCGCCTCTCTCACCATCTTCTCTCACCTAACTTCTTCTTATCTTATCAAAACCAAATACAATTTCCTTCATCCTTTCAATTAGAATAACTACATTAACACATCAAGTTATCATATACAAATGATAAACACAACCTGAATATTTCATGCTCGATTCTTACGCGTCTAAGCTTCAAAGAAAACGACTTCAAGATCATTTATATTGTCTCGGGTAGGTGTAATTATTGTTGTGTTTTCGTTTATGAGCCGAATGAATAGAGAGATGAAACACATTTGTTTATGTCTCTTCATTGTAGAAGTTCGGATATAAACAAAGAAGTCTATCTTCTAAAGGGTCTATGATGATATGGGTTCAACAAAAAGAATCTATGAAAGATTAGACAAAAGTTGAACCTAAATATGAGATTTTGTTTTTGTATTCGCGTCATTTTTTTTAATTAGATGAGTGTTGGTGTTATTGGTTATTTGATGTTGTAAGCGTGTGCTGTGGGTTCTTTCATGGTTAAATGATGAACACAATCTGAGATCTTTGTTTTAGATAGTTGTGGTTTGATGTTGTTTGTTTTGGTTAATAGTATAATTAGATTGTACATTGTGGTTAAATAATTGTATATTTTGGTGAAGGGGTAAATTAAATTGTGTATTAATTGACCACTTTAATAGCATTAATGTGGTGATTGTTTTTTTTAATATGTGAATTAAAGTGTTGTACACTATGCTTATTTTCTTGTAAGTCTGAAAAGTATGTGCATTAAAGTGGTGTACATTATGCTTAATTACTTGTAAGTCTGAAAATTTTTGTCTGAAAATTTTGAAGAGAGAGAGTCATCCCTCTATTATATGTAGTATAGATAACTTTTGAGTTTCATGCATTAAGTAAGAATATTAATGATTAAGGTTGTGTTTGTTTCGGCTCATTCAGATCTGAATACGTCTGAAGTCTGATTCGGTCAGACATTTTCAGATTCAGACTGTTTGTTTATTCAGACATCTGAAGTCTGAATACATCTGAATAGGGTCTGATTCATTCAGACATTTGAATATGTCTGATTACATCTGAAAAGCTTAAACTTTACACCTACTTCTTTTCAATCCTTATCTCCTCATCTTGGTCTTGATTTTTTATTAATAATCATGAACGGAGGGTCTTTTGGTTTGTTTTATAGCGAAATGATTGTTTTTTGTTTATTCAGACACTTTATAAAAACAAACAGACTAAAACAATTCAGATTCAGACTTTTGGACCACTAATTCAAATTCCGACGTGGTATTCAGATTCAGACATAAAATGTCTGAATAAACAAACAGCACCTAAGTTTCATGCTAGCATAATACTCTTGCAATGTGGCGGCGGGTATCTTGTGATTATTTTTTGCGGCGATCAAATGTTATTCCGGCACAAATAAGCAGATAATCAGAAAGAGATTGCTCCATCCAAACCTAGGATGACTGAATCTGTTGTATGTGAAGTATAATTAGTTTGTGTTGTAGTTTTTTTTATTCTTTCATAAACCATTAGTTCTTTTTATATTAAGAGTTTTCATAACTAACATTTTAATGTATATCAATAACTTTTTTTTTTCCAGTTTTATATGTTACAAGTATTGATATGATGGTTACACTTTTTTTTTTCCATTAAATCACTTCTTTGATCATTAATATGGCGGTTACAAGTTTTGAGGTTATAACTATTGATCAAGTTTTGAAATCCTCCTATAACAATCAAGTTTAGGAGTCTCAATTTTTAAGCTTAAAATATATTTGTTTCATTTCTCACGGAGAACACTGCATAATCTATCGGCCTCTCACTCCGAGATGTCTTGATATTGAAAAGGTGGCACTCTGCTCCATGCCTCCGTCTACTAAAAACCAAAACGCACATTATCGAGTCTAGAGCCATGAGATTCATCTAAAAATCTCTTAGGACACACTATCAATATAATACACTTGTGTTCGCCAAAAAGGACACAAGGTGTACAAGAGTCTTAATGAGATCTACGGATCTTGCCTTATATCATGATGGTTACGTGCTTCAAACGGTCTACAGTCGTGAAGTGATACCCCGGTATACTTCAGCGGCTCACAACGGCCCTGGTAAAGATTAAAGAAAGTATTTACACTATGCTGTTAACGATCTCGAAATCTGAACCTGTAAGTGCTGGAAGATTTATTGATAACTGTTTTATGCAGGTACTGATGAAAGTCCATTTACCATCATCATATAGAACAACATCCAAATCTCCTCATACTCATACTTATGAAGATCATCCTCAACAAAAGCTCAAGTGAAAAAGTTCAAGACAAAAAGATCAAGTTAAAGATGTGATGCGGTTTTAGATGCAATCAAATGGCTCAAATGCTTTATTGATAATCAAAGACCTTGAACCGAATGGTTCTAGGACTTGAAGTTCTTACAATACTAATTCAATCCTCAAAAACTAAAAAACCCATTTGTTTACATCGGCTTTTTAAAGCCATAACCCAACAAAAGGAAACCCCACGAAAAAAAGGAAACGAAATTAAATCACCCAAAATAAGGAAACTAAATAAGTAAATTCAAATAAAAGTAATTAAATATTCTTCATATGGATCCCCGTATCATTCTCCCCGTCTTCGAAAAAACCTCGTCCTCGAGTTGTGACTTTGAACCAAAGCCACCTGGATCAAAAGGAACATCAACCCGATTCCGTTTTATTATCATCACAACCCGCCAAAAAAATCTAACTTAAGTATTATTGGTCCGAGCTTCATATGCTATTGGACCAAAAAATTTCAACGACCCATTGGTAAAATTCGATGGACACGAAACAGGCTCACCAATCACTTTTAAATTAGTGACCATTTATGAACCCATATAATATATTTTCTTTTGCTCCCAATCATCCAAATTTGTATTCATGGATTCCACGTAATCCATTTTCTTAATTATATTCTCCCTACCTATAGAAACCAAATCAACCAAAATATACCCCGTATCATCAAGATCAACTTGTCCTCCGAGCAATTGGCTGTTTGGTGAATGACCGATTGCATAAAATAATCCTTTAGCCTCAAGTACCAATTCCTCTCCTGTATCAAGTCTTCTAATCAATATACCAGACATCTGTCCTTTCGTATTGCTCACCACATCAACCGTCTCTGTGTTGAAGTGAACCTGCGACACATCCGAGTCCACCAAGTAAATCGCTTGGCCATCCTTAGCCACCGTATCACATGTGGCCACCGTATGACCATCAATAGCCGTCGTCTTGCCGGAGACAGCCACCGCAACACCACCGTTTTCTACCGCTACAACACCTTCATCGTCTTCTTCGCCATCGCTTTCATCCCAAACGACGGTACTCGAACCCGGTTTGTCATCCCTCACATTCTCTTGATAAATAGGTTCAAAGAACCGAGGGTGGGGATGGCAGAAAGGATGCTCCTCTTCCTCATTCACATCGTCCCAGACGATGCTTCCCGATTCGGTTTCCTTAACGCGCATCTCCCGTTGTAATTCAATATCTCGGACTCGTTGACGGAGCCGTCTGATCTCTTCAAGATCTCGGACTTGTTGTTGGAGTCTGATCACTTCAAGATCTCGTGGGTCATGATAGACTCCATCGCTGCCTCGGTCGGCGACTCTGCGAGTAGGGCGTCGATATTATCCATGAGCACGTGAATAGAAAACTTTGATGTCGTTGCATCTGTCGGCGAATCTACGATCATGCAAGCATCTTCCTTCACGCAGAGCCATTTGAAAACCAAAAGCTCTGATACCAAATGATGCGGTTTTAGATGCAATCAAATGGCTCAAATGCTTTATTGATAATCAAAGACCTTGAACCGAATGGTTCTAGGACTTGAAGTTCTTACAATATTAATTCAATCCTCAAAAACGAAAAAACCCATTTGTTTACATCGGCTTTTTAAAGCCATAACCCAACAAAAGGAAACCCCACGAAAAAAAGGAAACAAAATTAAATCACCCAAAATAAGGAAACTAAATAAGTAAATTCAAATAAAAGTAATTAAATATTCTTCATATGGATCCCCGTATCAAGACGAAGTGTTAAGACAAAGTCAAGTGAAAAAGTTCAAGACAAAAAGAGCATCAGGAGGGGTGATGCTGCTATTAGAAGAAAAGGTGATATCGTCATAAACGTCGCATCAAGTGGTATTGCATCTTTATTGATGTCAGGTGGCAGGACTGCTCATTCAAGATTCCATATTCCTATCAATATTGATGAGACTTCTACTTACTCCATCTGCTCTCAAAGTGATCTTGCATCGTTGTTAAAGAAATGCAAGCTAATTATTTGGGATGAAGCGCCAATGACAAATAAGCTTTGTTTTCAGGCTTTGGATCGGTCATTGCGCGACGTACAATGTAAGACGAGGTTTGACACTTGTGAAACGCCTTTTGGTGGAATGACAGTGGTATTTGGTGGTGATTTCTGACAAATTCTTCCCGTTGTTCCAAAAGGTTCACACCAAGACATTGTAAGTGCGTCCTTAAAGCAATCTTATTTGTGGGATCACTGCACGGTTCTGAAGTTAACAGCCAACATGAGGCTAACTATTGGATCTCGCCCTGAAGATGTGAATGAGATACGTGAATTTGCTGAATGGATACTAAAAATAGGAGACGGGGAGGTCGGAGATGCAGACGACGGAGAGTTTTCAATAGATATACCCAAAGATATTCTAATAGATGAGTCTTCTGACCCGATAGCATCCATTGTAGATTTTACCTATCCAAACCTTTTGGATAACATAGATGATCCGTCCTATTTTCAAGAAAAGGCCATTCTTGCTCTTACTAATGAAGTGGTCGACAGTATAAACGACCATTTGCTTCAGGCATTTCCAGGTGAGGAAATGGTTTACCTTAGTTGCGACAGTATTGATAAAACAGACCGTGGCACATCAATCGATGAAGCTGTTTTTTCAACCGATTTTATAAATGGACTAAAGTTCTCAGGTGTTCCAAACCATAGGTTGGTGTTAAAAGTTGGTGTCCCGATAATGTTGCTCAGGAATATTAACCAATCAAATGGACTGTGTAACGGAACACGACTTCAGGTTTTACGATTATCACGGTCTTCTATTCAAGCACAAATCATTAATGAGATACATTTTGGAAATAAGGTAATCATACCACGATTGAAAATTAGTCCATCTGATAAACGTTTACCTCTAAAGATTGTGAGGAAACAATATCCCATTTCGGTGTCATTCGCAATGACAATAAACAAAAGCCAAGGGCAATCGCTTTTAAAAGTTGGATTGTATCTGCCACGTCCTGTTTTCACACATGGACAGCTATATGTGGCTCTTTCACGTGTCAAGAGCAAAAAAGGTTTGAAGGTTGTTGTTTCAGATGCGGATGGTAACCTATCAAACACTACTACAAATGTTGTATATAAAGAAGTTCTTCAAGGTTTATGATCACACGTTGACCAGTATGTACAATATACAAATGACATGTTTTGTCGCATTTTTCTTATTTTCACTTATTATAACTCCCAACAATAGTTTGCTTACTTTTCTTTTTTACTTATTAGGTGGTCACGGAATGGACCTTTTTGCAAATGGTAGAATGTTCACCACATGGATTTGTTTCTCAAGACAAACATATTCGAGTCACTTATAACTTATTTTTCGGTTAAAAGAAAATATTATATCGTTTACGTACGTTGTTCTTTCTCACTATATTCACGTACTTACCTTTTCTTGCACAAAAACCCTCTAAAATCCCGTGGATGCCACGGGTCTATAAGCTAGTTATGAAATAGTCCCAAATGCTTTACATATTAGTAGAGATATTTGAGTAGTTTATAGTTTGTTTATAAATAATTATTAAACTTCATATAATTGAGTTTAATGTATATCTATATCTATCTTTTATATATTTGTAATTTTTGAGTATGATGCATTAAGTGAGCGTATTAAATATTAAATTTCATATATTTGAGTTTAGTTTATAAATAATTACTCCCTTCGTCCCATATTAAATGTCCAGGTTTGATTTTTCAAGTCTTTCTTTATCAACTTTGACCTTAAATATTTTTGCTTGTGTCATATAGTATGTTAGCCTTAATAGAAAGTGTTGGTCATTCTAGATTAGGAACTTTGTAATGTGTCGTAGAATATGTAATAGAATAGTCAATGGGCTCATGGATTGGGCTAAGCTAATAGGTTATTAGTTATGATAAGCTAGTCCATTTAGTTATGTTGTAAACCAAGCCCAACCCAATCCTAAACCGAGCCCACACAAAGCCCATTAGGGCATCCATGTACTTACTATATAAACACCTCAAAGCCTCATTTGAGGTGTGTGCTTGAGTGTGTAAGTGTGTGTTTTGCTTTAATAAAGCTTTCATTTTCTCATCTCTTTCTCTCTAGTCTTAACGCACCATACATCTCTTGCCACCATCATTCGTGCTTCATAAATAGTGATAAGGTTGATATATCTAAGGTCCTACAAGTGATATCAATCGCCTAACAATGATTTAGGAGTGATTTGAGATTTGTTTTGTCACGTTTTTTTCTAGCTTTCTACTCGTATTTTTCTTAAAAGTTTCTTACTTTTCTTGTTTTTTTTTTTTTTTTTTTTTTTTTTTTTTTTTTTTTTTTTTTTTTTTTTGTGGTTTTAGCGCTTTTTTTATTACAAACTAGTGTTATAAACCTTTTGTCACAAAAAAGTTTCAAGCTTTTTGGTTAAATTTTGAGTTTTGGATTCGTACTTTTCATGTTCTTGCAAATTTCGAATAAGCTTATTTGGTATTATAAGTGTCAAAGTTTGCAACTTTCTTTAAGTTTTAGTGTTTTTAAGCTTACTTGTACAAGAAAATCTTGGTTAGAAACATTTCTTGGTCGATTTTTAGTGTTTTGAAAAATCTGGGAAAATTTTGAATAGTTAAACCCTAAACTTTCGAATAGTGTGGTCTAATAAAATTTCGAATAGTTAAACCCTAAAGTTTCTAATAGTCAAAACCCTAAAATTTCGAATAAGCATACAAGGCAGTTTCTTCAGGATTCGTGGATTACTCAATGTTCTTCTTTCTTGTATAAGTGAGAAAAACACTTCGACTTGTGGAAAAACTTCTAATTTGTACTAATTAGAAAGTTGCAAAATTTTGAATAGCTAAAAATTTTGAATAACAAAAATTTCGAATAAGTTTCAAAATTTAGAATAGTCAGAAAATTTCGAATAGGCAGAAAATTTCGAATAGTGCTTTTTTCGACAAAACTTCAAACGGTTATAACTTTTGAACCGTAACTCCGTTTTCGACGTACTACCTATCAAAACGACCGTGAGACCGAGGAGAAAGAAAAATTGAATGAACTTAATGCAAACTTCGAGGTCCAAAAATGCTCAAAAACGAAGTTATCAACGTTTTTAAGTTTTAAGACCAAATTTTCACTACAACAAAGGAACTTTACTTTCACCAAACTCAACTCCTACTTCATTGAACCGATCCAAGATCAACTTTATCATACATCAATGGCAACTCAGCAAGATATCCATGCAGCCGGTGCAGAGAACCGTCCTCCTATGCTTGAAAAAGGTGGGTATCTTCCATGGACAAGCCGCATGCTTTGTTACATCAAAACCAAGACTGATGGTAAACTCATGCTCCAATCCATTCAATAGGGTCCCTTCAAGCCAAGACAAATCCAAGATCCCAGAGATCCCAATGCAACACCTCCTGCTCTACCATTCTTTCATGAACAAACAGAAGCAGAATACACAGATGATGACCGGAAGCAGATCGCAGCTGATGATATGGCAATGCACCTAATCCAACTAGGATTACCTCGAGAGATCTTCGCTGCAGTCGACAGCTGTGAAACTGCATATGCAATGTGGGAACGAGCTAGGAGGCTATGTCATAGAACAGAAATTGGGCAACAAGACGTTGAAAACAAGCTACTAACTGAATGGGAGAAGTTTACATCCACTCCTGGTGAATCCATTGAATCCTACTATACCAGGTTCTGCACTTTAATGAATGAGCTAATCAGAAACAAGTTGACACCAAGAACAATCACGAGCAGCATCAAGTTCATCAACAATCTTCAAGAAGAATGGGGACGATATGTCACTATTGTCAACCAAACAATGGATTTGCATCAGGTGAATTATGATCAGCTCTACGATTTTCTGAAGCAAAACCAAGTTGAGGCTAATGAAGTAAGGAAAGAAAGACTGGCAAAGAATCATGATCCTCTCGTACTCATTGCTAACACACCGACACCTTTACCAGTATACACACCACATCAACCATCTTCATCGTCATCTTCAACTCACAACTACATGCAACACCAAATTGATGTCATCTCACAACAACAATTCTACCCACAACAACAAGAAGTTATTCCACAACAACAATATTCACAATTCTAAGAACCAGAGTTCACTGACAATGATGAATCTACTGCTGCTTTGACACAAGCATTTGCTTATTTGACAAAGGCATTCAAAGGACGCTATTCAACACCAACCAACAACAACCAAAGGATTTCATCGAACACTCGCAACAAGCAGATTGCTCAGCCGAGTTTCAATATGGGTCAACGAGGACAAATGGTTGGGAATCAGCAAGGATATGCTACTGGATGGGTAATCAAAACATGCAGAATGCAGGACAGTATGCAGGGAATCAGTTGGGTCAGTATGCAGGGAATCAGATGGGTCAGTTTGTTGGAAATCAGAGGGTCAGAATGTTGGAAATCAAATAGTAGGTAATCAGATTGGGAATGTTGCAGCTCCAGTTGTTGGGAATTATGAAAATGTGAATCAGGGTAACCCGATAAAGTGTTTCAACTGTCAGGGTGTAGGTCATATTGCAAGGAACTGTCCTACTAAGCCGAAAAAGAAAGATCCTGCGTACTTGCAGAAAGCATTGTTGTTGGCACAAAAGGAACAAGCAGGGTTTCAGTTGTCTGTTGAGGAAAATGATTTTATGGCTCTTATGGATGACATGGAAGACTGATAGGACATTGATGTGAACTGCATATTTATGGAAAATCTTCAGGAGGCTAAGTACAACACGGATTCTGACACACCTCCTGTTTATGACACCAATGCAGTATCTGAGGTATCATTATTCAATGCATGCCACAATAATGATATATTTGATATGTCTCCTCATGAGGAACGACATTATGAGACTCCAACACCCACTTATGATACATACCTGGACACGCCGAGTAGTAGCAATATTGATTTGGCAACTCCAGATATGAATAATAGTGGAGGCTCAATTTCATAACATGCTGAGCATGATGAGGAAACACGCGCTCTCTTTGAATCATTATTGAATAATTGTAGCATTGAAATTGAGAAAGTAAAAAAGGTCAATCGCGATGTTAAGGCCGTGAATGAGAAAATGACCGTTGAGCTTGAGAGGTATAAGGAAAACGAAAAAGCTTTTTTGTTGATGCAAATAATGTTCTAAAAACGTTATTTATATCTTTCGATTACTTCACGTTTTGAGGATGACAAAATGTGAAATCACGTTACGTTAAAATTAACGTAAACAAGTTTTTAATCGGAAGATCCCGTTTCTACGCAAATCACTCTAGAACAAATTTACAACTTGACAAATGATCAAAGAAGTGAATTTATGTTTTAAGACTTCACATTTTATTTTCAAAAATACAAATGAAACATTATTTTTGAATTATTAAGAAATGTTTTAATGGAAAAATAAGTTTGAAAATCACAACAGCTATTTTCCCCCAAAAATCAGCTCCAAACTTCCCCAAATAAGTTTTCACCAGAAAAGACAAAATTTGGAGCGTCCTTGTCTAGGACGGCTCCACGGTTCCACTAAATTTAGTGGAGCCGTGGTGCATTTAGTGGAGCCGTCCGTACAAAATTTTCTGTAACGTTCAGATTTTTCTTGCCTATAAAAACCAACCCCATTCACAGTTTTTAGGCATCCTTACACACACAAAACTTTCTGAGTTGAATACTCTCTTCACACTTTCTTTCTTTGATCATTTAGATTAGTTTTTTCTTTTGTTCAAGAGTGATCCAATCATCCTCCAAGTGATCCTCTTCATTCCTCTTCACTAGCAAGAGAAGAACACAAGTATCCAAGTTGATACAAGGTGTTATCATTCCTCTTCATTAGCAAGAGAAGAACTCAAAGTATTCAAGAAGATACAAGAGTTATAGTTGTTAGGTTTTTGTAATACTTGTTACATCCTTGTTGTATCTTAGCATACATCAAGATTATCTTTCTTTTGTGAGAGTGTGAGTGAAGATCATTGTGATCTTAAGAGATAGTGAAGATCTCTTAAAGCCATTGGGCTTGTGTGTGAGTGATCAAAGGATCTAGAGTAGTTAGATTGACTAGAGTAAAGTGAGAGTTGATCATTGTGATCGTGTTGAGATCTTGGTGATCTCTTGTAGCCATTGGGCTTGAGTGATTGGTCACGTGGACCTTGGTAGATTGGTGCTAGCTAAGATTAGCACTCGACATCTAGCTTAGTGTCGGAAATAGGATAAGCGACGTGTACGGTTTTCTCCGCCTGAAGGGAGGTTGTTGACATAGTGCTTGAAACTCTCGAGTGTGGTACTCGGGGAGTGGAGTAGGGCGAAGAAGAGCTTCGTAGCCGAACCACTATAAATCCTTTGTCTCAGTTTGATCTTTCCAACTCTACTCTTTACTTTTATTATTTAGCATTAGTTAGTTTAGTGTGTGGTTCATATTGGTGTTGATTGATTACACATAGAGTTCGAATCAAAGTTTCCAATAGCTAACTTTTAAAACAAGATTTTTAAAAGAACTTAAAACCGGAAAACTATTCAACCCCCCCTTCTAGTTTCCCACAATTGGTATCAGGAGCCACGTCAGTCAAGATTTTAAAGTATATTGTATTTTAAAACTTGAATCGATCAATGGATTCAGACAAATATCTAGAAGGGCAATCTATGCAAAGACCACCACTTTTCGAAACCAATTGTTTTATTTATTGGAAAACAAGATTCGAAACGTATGTGAAATCAAAAGACATTGATCTTTGGCATGTTATTACCGAGGGTGACTTTCAACCTATTCAAAAGAATCCGGAAACTAAAAAGGATGAAATAATTTCTTATGATAAACAAAGTGATGAACTTAAAAGGAAATTAGCCAAAAATAATGAGGCTAAAATGATGATTTATAATGCTTTGCCTAAAAAGGATTTGAAAGAATTTTCATGTGTAATACGGCAAAAGATATTTGGAAAACCTTGTTAGTCACTCACCAAGGTAATAACCAAGTCAAAGAGAACAAGATTGATCTTCTTGTTCAACAATATGAACAATTTTCCATTACGGAAGATGAGTCAATAGATAATGCTTTTGCTAGATTCAATACCATTATTACTAGTCTTAAAGCTCTTGATGAAGGTTACTCTAGCAAGAATATCCCAGCCTAAACCAGTTGCCCCATTTTTCAATGAAGTCCAAAGGTTGTAGTCTTTCCGCTGATCATCGTACATATTCTTAAGAACCCTAAAGCTATATACCTTTGTGTTCGAAATTTTCTCGAAGTCCGATTGAATTTCATTCCAATTAAATTGAGAGTTTCGCCCATGATTCATGAGATACTTGTTTAGTATCCCACACAAGATTAGAACTGTTTGATCCGTCCACTTAAAAGTTTCCCTTTTCTTTGGATCATCATTTTTTTGTGCACCAACATTTTCTTTCGTAACATCATTACTGGAGGCCATCTAACAACATGAGAGATATGAAAACAATGAAATACAATTTCCATCCAGTTGGTGATCAGGTAATAAGAAAAAATGTGCGGGGTACCAAGCACAGCTAGCAAGATTATAAATATAAAAAAATAAGCCAGAAAACCTTGGCTTATGAAATATAGGCCGAGTAAAATAAGGTCATAAGGTCACAAATTATGTTAAATAAATACCCTCTAAGCTTAATAGTGCATCAGTTCTCTTTTTGCAGTTAACTTGTGTCTGAATAATTGCAAGTTTTAAAGTTAGGCTGTTAAGTTTGGTTAAAACACCTAACCACACATTAAACATGTTACGTAAAGAGCATCTCGCAGTATATTTGGTTAGATGGATGAAGTTTATAAGGGAATTAGTTATGATCTTATGGATCATGTATGGCGCAATTGCAGAACACATATGTTTATACACATATGTTTCATTCACTGCTCCTACTGATCCCAAGTTTAATGAGTGTGTGTATAAGTCTTTGAAGGAGTTCAGAAGACTCGAGTCTCTTTCGATCAAACTTCCTCCTACCACTAAAGTTGTTGATCCTCGTCATGTTTACAAGTGGAAGATTAATATTGATAAGAGTTCAATACATATGTATTTCTATCAGCGGATTCAGTTTGTGATCTCCAAGAAGCATTTCCTAATGACAGTGTTCAAAATGATAAAGAAGAAATCAAGAGGATAACTGATCAAGAGATACGTCAAATTGCAACTGATGGTCTGGTGGATGCAGGATATAGGCAAAGGGATTTGATTAGACGTTTCCCATTGTGTATCCTCTTACTTCACTATGGTACAATTTTTATAAATTGTACTTCAACTAGCAGTTTTAAACTTTTCCTATGGCCACTACTGTAAAGTCCACGGAGATCCAAAGACTGGGTATTCGTTACAGCTACAACTAGCTAACTAGTCTTAAGGAGTGGGCCAGAAAAGTTCAAACACTTCTCAAAATTAACCCCTTTCTACAACCTTAATGGCAGTAACACGATCATACAGTACAACAGAACATTTAAAGGAGCAAGATATGTAAAAAACAGTTATTCCAACATGCAGCTACATTTTATTAGAAGTTTATAATAGTCATCAAGATGTGCAAAATTCAGGTATCTAACATAACTTTATCGATCTTTAGTTTGTTATATATGACAGCATATGATTCCGTATCCATTAATTTGCAGTTTGTTTTATAACATGTAGGTGTTCTTCTATCAGTAACAATGTTAATACGAATCTTTGCTAAATACCTGAACTTAACTAAACAAAAATCTTTATGCATTAACCCTTGAGTTAATAGTTTAATCAAAGCAGTTTCTTTTAAAGGTATGACTAAAGGTATAAATATTTACATCTTATCTCTTATCTCCCTATACCCTACTCAAGCGAAATCGAGTATTGTTTTTGTATCTTTTATATAAGGAATCTGGATAACAGAATGATCCATGTGAC
Source organism: Artemisia tridentata subsp. tridentata (assembly GCA_021014915.2). NCBI lineage: Eukaryota > Viridiplantae > Streptophyta > Magnoliopsida > Asterales > Asteraceae > Artemisia > Artemisia tridentata. The sequence goes on along the minus strand of CP139507.1, from coordinate 22,171,943 downwards.
ACATCAGTTACTTACATATGTGTAACACCCCCAAAATCTGGTTTACCAGAAGCATAAATGTCACTGGGGTGCTACTCAATTGGTGTCAGAACACAAGGTACAAAGAACGGTTTTACCTCAACCGTTTAGAAGAAAATTTCATTACCAAAAATATTAAGTTTACATCATTCAAAATATAGTGCGAAAAACAGGCTTATAATAATTAAGCGGTCCCAACATATAAATAGATCAGAGTCATCTATGACCATGCCATGCCATGCCATGCCAAAGCCTACAATAGTGTGCTATCGCTTTACACCTGAAAATACATGCTAAAGTGTCAACACGAGGTTGGTGAGTTCATAGGTTTAAATATTCATAAATGTGGAACAAAAGTTTATAATATTTGGTTAATCGGTACGCTTGTAATAACCAGTACACTTGGAAGTGTGACCTTTACGCCCGGTAATGTGACTGTTACGCCCGGTAATGTGACCGTTACGCCCGGTCCTGTCCAGTACACCTGGTCTATGTGTGTGTCATGTATACATATAACGCATTCGAGTAAACAATCTAGTATTTCAGCCAAACAGTCAAATCTAGTTTGCATATTCCAAATAAACAGTCATTGAGTTTAACTAAAAACGAGCATGTATTCTCCCCCAAAGCAGTTATAAAACAAGTAAAGGTAGGGGCCATGAACTCACCTTAGCTTGCAGCAACGCAAAATATCACAACGGTCAAAACTGGCATCAAGAGCAAAACACAACGATGTGAAGTTATAATTAAACAACTTCGTGGATCGTTTAGGCAATGGGATTAAACAATAATAATGAATAACACGATGCGCAGCGGAATAAACAAACAATCATTATTATTGCTACAAGGTTTCTTCGTCGTCATCTCTAACAACTACTAACATACAAACCCTAGGCGTCCATTGTAGACACTTGACGCCTAGACACACACACCCCTTTACTTGGTGTTACATCTCTAACACCTGTATATAAAACTAAACGCCCCTAATCTCTTTATATAATAGAGATTAGGGTTACAAAGACATTTAACATTTAACATAATTAGTCCTTCATCTTTGTCTTCATAAGTCACCTTCACCTTTCATGTTTTGTCAATATCAACTCAAAATATAATTCCCAACAATCTTCCCCTAGTTGATAATGACAAAACCTATCACGAACTTCCCCTGAAGTTATGAAAGATCTCGACTTCCATGCTTCCACCAAGGCTCTACAGGTTACAATCTTCTATGTAAATATTCTTCCCCTTTTTGTCATCATCAATTAGGGGACAAAAGTATGCAACCTTGATCTTCATAACCACGAACCAGTACCATACGTCCAATCTAGTCTTCTAATGTCTAGAATTTCCCTCCATGAATGAACACCAAAACGCTTTCTTTTATAAATGAACTCAAGACAGAAAAATCCCAAATCTTCAGTAATAATACCAACGAGCAGCTATAAAAACCTTCACCTCAATGTAGCATATAAATGGTTAATCATTTGAACACTTAAGCTTCCCCTGAAACCCATATGTTAACCATTTGTTGAATCTTCAATTCTGTAAGCTTTATGTAATGATGAAGAAAACCGACCATTACCAATTTGATGCTGAAGTAGAATAAACCAACCTTGTGTCTTATGTCTTGTACTAAAACTGACTTCGAACGTATACTTAACATATAGGGAGATTGCAATCTCTTGACAATAATCACTGAGTACAATAACGTAACTCCTTCAAGTGTTTGTCAATTCGTAGTCACTTGAACGAACGAACAAGTTACCTCCTGCAAAAAGGTATGATAAAACACAACCTTGAAAAATTCCACTTCATCGTCAAATAAGTAACAAGTAACCTTCTTCGCCAATGAGAAAAAATAATAACGAGCCTTTAAAACTTTTAACAACCGTAACCAAAATCCAAAAATCAAATCTGAAAAGCTTCTTCGTGTGTGTGTTTTCCTCTTATGTGTGTGTTGGAACCACCTGTTCCAAATCAATAATATATGTACTTCCCCTCACTTTTGTAATCTCATGCCACCATATAATGTCCTCCTGGTCACATATCATGAAACAAGAAAACTTGAACCGACCCATGAGCTCTTCTCTTGATATATTATATTCACCATGCAAATCCTCAACTACCCATGAGAAAATACTACACCGACCCATGTGACTTCATAAGACATGCATGAGAGAATAAGCAAGCACCGTCCCATTATCACCCCAACTATAATTATGCATTCATCACCAAGATAATAACCAACCAGTACCATGCATAAAAGGATATTAAAGTGAATAGACCAAAGCAGTTCGAGGTTATATGAATTCAAAGCAATACGAGGAGGCATGATTGCATGCATGTATATCGACCAAAAATACCAAAACTGATTTGTCCTTGTGATCCATTAATGCCAGATACATGCAATAACGTGTAGTTGGTCTGCTCCCAAAGATAAAATCTCGAATGACCGAATAAAGCATCTCAGTAATGAAAGCGATACAATCATATGTTTCGACAGTACTAAGTTCTAAACACAGCAGTACGAACCTCGTTAAGGTAGCAGTACAAAGTGAAGTGTTGGTAGTACAAATCATCCCACAACAGTACTAAGTAATTCATTGGCAGTATGAACGGAAAACGAGCAGTACTATGTCGGTTCCATATTCGGCTAGCAGTACAAAGTTCACTTCAGCAGTACAAATGAAAGATGAACACATGTCGAACAGTACTAACTCTCGAGCAGTACAAACTTGTTCTCGGTAGTACTAAGTGAAACCTTGATAGCAGTACTAAGTTCATTAATCATCATCGAGCAGCATAAAGTATGAAGCAATAATAGAACAACCAGGAACCATTATCGTACTATTATTGCAAATAAGAACTGATCGAACCATCGCGTCATCAAGCATACGTTCTGAGTTGCGATCAATGGATAGCATTCTAGGGTTTTGAAAAACCCTAAACATGTTACTTCTTGATTCTAGGGTTTTCATAAAGAAACCCTAACTGGGCATCGATCAGATAAAAAGAACACATCTTTGCTACTTCCGAACAAGTATAATTAACATCAAGTAGAAAATAAACCAACTTCCATGATGAATGATACGAAAAGAACACGAATTCATGAAGTTGATTCAAGAAAACCCTAAAAATTCGAAATTCATATACTCCTCTGCAGCAGTTTTCAAAAATTCATACCTGACGATCTAAAGCTCAGATCAAAGATCCCTCTAGTGAAATTGTACCTTTATATATGAAGAATCTCCAGTAAAGATTTCAGCCCGATCCAACGGTTAACGAAGGAGTTATCGTCGTTCAAAAACAGCCCTGCAGTGAGTTACGAAAATATAACCAGTTACGAATTTTCTTGTTTTCTTCGACCTTGACAAACCAAACCTTGTGAATTCCACGATCCCGAGCCCCTAGGCTCTGATACCAATTATGAAGTTATAATTAAACAACTTCGTGGATCGTTTAGGCAATGGGATTAAACAATAATAATGAATAACACGATGCGCAGCGGAATAAACAAACAATAATTATTATTGCTACAAGGTTTCTTCGTTATCATCTCTAACAACTACTAACATACAAACCCTAGGCGTCCATTGTAGAAACTTGACGCCTAGACACACACACACACACACACCCCTTTACATGGTGTTACATCTCTAACACCTGTATATAAAACTAAATGCCTCTAATCTCTTTATATAATAGAGATTAGGGTTTGATAACGCTTAGAATGAGCATGTTTTTAGGCGCGTTATCGTTAGTTTTGTGCATCATATTTGGTTATATTTGTATGTATTTTTTACTAAATCGTGAAAAAGTGTATATGCAAGTGAATGTAGCCAAGTACAGGAAAAGATGGAAAAAAGATGAAGAATTGAAGTGATTATGCACATTGGAAGATTCCCGAGATGAAAACGAGATAGAAACCACACAAGAACTCAAGGATTTGATAATGTCAAGATTTCTATGTCCAAATATCAAGAAAACATCAAGTTCTATGGAAGAAATTAGTGCCACAACGAAGGATCAAGCACGCGACAAGAAAAGGAAAGAAAAATCAAAATTGTGTATGGCAGAAGGCCCCATCCGATTGGATGGAGCCCGCATCCGATTCGGATGGGGAGAGTTGTGATTTACCGAGAGTTCCAACCGATCGGTTGGAGCCTAAAACCGATCGGTTGGATGAAGATGCTGTTACAAAGTTCCATTTAATGACGAATTTAAGCCCCATAATCATGGTGGCTTATCATTTCCTGGTTATTTACTAATAGAGGACGTTTTTACTTGAGGAGGAGGGGTTCTTCTACTTATATATAGAATCCAAGGTTAGATACAAAAGTTGTGACACCCCAAACCTAGTAAAGGCTTACACCAAGTCCTTACTAACTTATTATCATTGCCCGAAAGCTTGTAATTTATGTGAAAAACGTCCAGGAACTTTCAGTTAAAGTCTCAATAGTGTGGTTCGAGTGTGGAGTTATTTACGTGTAGTAATAGGCGATTGGAGGAGTGTGGTTGCTATAGTTCCACAATTCTAGTTCTTGTAATTCCAAAACTATGTATCTCTTGTTTAATTTACTATGAACTACTTTTACTTTAAGTTGAATGAAAGAATGGTTTTTTTTTTACTTGTGTTTGATCATAATTATTATAGAGTGATTTTTGGTATACTTGTGTGTATGATGTGACAATTGTTAGTGTATTCTTATTTTTATAGTGATGCATGAAAACATATCTTGTTTTATGAGTTTGTTGAAATACAATCTAATCTTGCTTAATTAGTTGGTAAAAACTATCTTAAAGAATAAAAAGGGCCGAAAGGATTTTCTTTATGTTTTTACTCCAAAACATTACTGCAAGAATTAGTATGGGATATTGTGTGTGACGAGCACCATATTAATTCATTGAAACAAATTTGAAACGATTTCATCACGAGAAAGGGCCGAAAGGATTCGTAAGAATTCTTAAAATAAGAAATGCTTTTCAAACAACAAAGAGTTTAATAGAATTATCGTAATATTTAAAAAGGCGAAAGGAATTAACTAGAGATTGAATTCTTAGAAATGATTTTCAAAAGATAAACCATTGATTGTGAATCATTCATATAAAGTTGTGCATCACTACAAGTTACACCAAACTTGGTAGATTACTCTATACAATTAGTTAAGGAATTACACACAAGTATATGTTCTTGCTTGATTGAATTTTACTTGCTTTTGAATTTTGACCAACTTGGATTGACAACCCTTTTTGTAAAACTTGTTTTACTAAGTTCTAAGACCAACTCCCTTAGGACGATCTCGACTTACCCACCTTTACTATCACGGATGAGTATACTTGCTCGTATGTGTTAATTAGAGAATTGGATAAATCGTGTTTATAAATTTTTAAAACTTGTTCACGAACGCGACACATCAAGTTTTTGGCGCCGCTGCCGGGGATTTGGTTATTGGAATTGGTTATTTTTTATTAGACTTGGTAGTTTTATAAGTTTGTGAAAGTAAAAAGTAAAAAGTAAAAAAAAAAAAAAAAAAAAAAAAAAAAAAAAAAGGTTTGGTTCGGGACCAACCGAATCGGATGGATGTCCATCCGATCGGTTGGAGCCCTCGGTAAAATTTTTAGATTTTTGTTGTTTTTGTTGTTTTCAGTTTTTAATGTTAGATTAATTGTAGATTAATGTTAGTAATTGATATGGTTAAGTGTTAGTTTAATTAGATAGTTAATAGTGGTAATTAGATTAGTTTTAATGCTTTTAATGTTTTTATTAAATTTAGTTAATGTGGTTAATTTAATTTTATGTTTAATGATTAAGTAGTTTAAGAGTCTTTATTAATTTTTTTAGTTAATAATAGTTATTAATTAGTTAATGGTAATTAAAGTTATAGTTAAGTTTTATTTTTCATTTTTAGAAAATTAGTTTTTTTTTAGGAATTAATTTTTATATTAAAGTTTCAATTTAGTTTTAAAATAAATAAAGAAAAAATTAAAAAAAAAGTTAAAAAAAAAATTGATCTAACCGATCGGATGTTACTCGCATCCGATTCGGTTGGGCAAAATTGATTTTTACGATTCAACCATCCGATCGGATGGAGTGTTAAACCGATCGGATGGATGCCTCGGGAAAGTTTTGTAAATTTTTTTAATTTGTAGTTGTTTTGATGTTTTTAGAGTTTGAACTTGTTTGTTTACTTGATTTAATTTCATTTTGAATATGTTTCGATTATGACTAACCCTAATGCTAATGATTTGGATTTCTTTTGGTTGTGGTTATGTTATAGTTGTTAGTTGCTTTAGCTAGATGGAGAGTTTAAGCGAAGTTTCTGAATACTTGAGAAATTTGGAAGAGATGTTCAAAGACTCGGGTGATTCATTGGAGAATTTGGAAAATATTTTGGAAGAAGTTAAGGTTGATGTTGAAAAGAAAGAAGAAGTTGGAGAAAACCGGGTTTGTTTACCTAAGGAGAAGAGAGTTGTTGTGTTCACAAGAGCACCACCTAAAGAGTTTGATGCACCGTTCATGAGGTACTCTACACCTTGTGGTGTGGAAGGTATAAAAGCTTGGGATGCTCAGCTTAATATGGAGTATGGTGACAACTATATTACGGAAGATATGCTTGGTAAGCTTGGTTTCGTTCGACTTGACTATGAGGATTATGGAAGAAAGATGGTGAGAGATGTGCGTATTAATATTCATGGTCTTTTGGAATATGGGAATGCTGATGAACCGGAAGTTGTGTTTGGTAGAGATTTTATGGTTAAAACTAAGTGTAGGATTGATTTTGCACTAGGAGAGATGAGGATTGATGTGGATGGTATGGTAGAAGAGAAGGAAGGAAAGGGAGAGATTGTAAAAATGGGAAAAGCAAATAGAAAGAAAACACCACTTAACAAACTTACCCAACCCTCCACCCCTAAGAATGAAAGTTCTTCATCATCTAATTCACCACCCAAATCACCACAAATTGTTAAACCGTTAACTCAAGAGCAAAAGGAAGCGATTTTGGAAAACTTGGAGATGAAGTTTAATGAGCTTATGGAGGAAAAGCTGGTTATTGATGTATTGAATAATTACATGGCCTATCGCACGAAGTTGGATGCAGTCATGATGGCTAGGGCTAGGTTAGAAGATAAGAATTTTGATGAGGTTGAAAGAGAGAGAATAGTGAGAATGGGTTGCCTAAGAAGATGAGCGATCCGAGAAATTTTGTGTTTCCAATTAAGGTGAATGGAACAGATGCGATGTATGCATTGGCCGACACGGGGTCAAGTGTGAATGTAATGCCATATCCATTGTATAAGAGATTAGGACTTGCAAACCCTCAACCTAATCAATATAATCTTACTATGGCCGATAATTCACGAGCAAAGGCAATGGGAGAAGTAAAGAATGTTAGAGTCCAAATAGGGTATCAAGCCTTCTTGGCCGATTTTCTAGTGCTTAACATTCCGGTGGATAAGGAGTTACCATTGTTGTTAGGTAGACCATTTTTGAGAACGTGTGGAGCTATTATAGATATGGGTCGAGGTACTATGACTATTAATGATGGGATCTTGAAGCATACTTGATGCGCGTGATGTGTCGTTGCGGTTTAGCAGTTTTAATGCCTACTCAAGTTTTAAATTTATATTTAGCCGACTTATCAATAACACACACACTTAACGAGCAGTGTACCCGGTCAGTATGAAGATAATGGTAAGTAGAGTGTCGATCACTAAGAGTGGAACGTATTATCTCGTTATTCTAATCAGTATTTTAATATCCTAACGCAAGGGGGTTTCAGCCTGAGAGACTGGCACGATTTGTTATAATTAAATAATAAAATAAACCAATAGGCACGAATCAGCAAGTAGCACACACGTACACAGATAAATATTCGAGACAATAAGAGGGCTGTCCTTATGATTAAGTAGATTGTCACTTGTTTTATTGATAGCTTTATATGAAGTGTATGTAGCTAACCCTTTCTCGTTGGTCCTAATCTTATCGGCGAGTAAACCCTTAATGATTACTTATGTCTAAAAGTTATTCCTAAGTGATCAATTTAGTAATAACCGTGGGAGCCACATTATGTCTCGCAGTCAAATGCCCGCAAGCCACTAATAAACACAGAGGTTATCAATGCACTAATAAGTAGTAACCAAAGACATCAACATATAAACTTTAATTGATGGGAAAGCAAGTATTAAAGGGAGTGCAATCTTTCGTTGTCACATTACACAAGCCACCAATCCTGATGAATTAAAGTTTGCTAACACAATAAAACAAAACTACTTAATGAATTAAACACATGCAGCACCTTCTTACAGCTCTTGTATCTTTGATTTGGGTGTGTCTTGTGCTGCCTCCTTGGCTGAATTCGTCCTTTGTTTCTCCTGTTCGGACTTCGGTTTTAGGTTTTCCGGAACTTGTAATTCTTCTGGTCTACGGGGTATTTATAGTTTCTGTCTGAGGGAAGATGCGGCGCATCTACTAAGTAGATGCGGCGCATGTACTTAACTTCACGTGGGGTCCAAGATTATAATATTCAGGAATATTCGTACACCGCCAGAAGATGCGGCGTAACTCCATGATTAGATGCGGCGCATGTCCTCTTGTATCTTGGATCGTATCTGGTGATATCTTGATAGAGATGCGGCGCATGTCGAGAGTGAGATGCGGCGCATCTGGAGCAGAATTGACTTGATCTTGTCCATGTCAGTAGACTTTCAACTTTATGCACGTTTTGCTCCATAATTAGTCCAAAATCGCTAAGTTTCACCAAATGCTTGTTTTTACCTGAGAATTACAAAAGTAAACGATTAAGTATCAATCCTCATACATAATATAGTAAAACAAGTCAAATTAATAGGGTAAATGATAGTAATAAAATGTACTTATTTGAGTTCATCAAATATCCCCCCACTTGAACTTTACTTGTCCCCAAGTAAACCTTAGAATTTCTTTTATGAAAATGTATCCTAAAAGATGTTAGGATTTATTTTTATATTTAAGCATGTATTCGTTCATTTCATAATCACACAACTAAACACTTTAACGAATTAGAAGTAAAATAAAATAAGTCGATAAAAGCAAATCTAATCGTTTAACTGTCCAGTCGCGACGAATATTCTATCATAAGCTTGGCAAGTATACACATCTCCACCACTAAAGCTAAGGAATAACAAGTCTAAAGCGGTAAAAAGGGTTTTTAGGCTTAAGGGTTAATTATTCTCTTTCACTATCGATCTCAAATTCCAGAAAAGGCGACAAAATCACAAATACATGATCGAATCCACGAACACGATACTTGCAATTGCTCAAATCCTTAACTCGAATAGGCTAAAGATAGGTCCAAACTTCACCAATAATAATATATCAAAAAGGGCGACAAAATCATAAATACATAGCCGAATCCACGACTACGATACTTAAGATTGCTCAAATCCCTAATCTCAATAAATCAAAGGTTTGGTTGGATAAAGAATAATAAAGGGTATGGATAACATTTGGGATATAAATTGGTATAAAAATAAAAATAAACAAAACAAATAAATCAAAATCCTAAGTGTGGTTAATCACTATCCCAACCATCCCATGAATAAGACTCATATCATCGAATAACTCACGCTTTAACACTTGAAACATACGCTTTAGGTAGACACGAATTATACTCAACAAAATCTTAATCAAAGAATAAACCTTAATTGGCGTTCCCATAACTGCCAATTCCCATTCAATCCATAGATATAGTACAACAAATAGTGGTGATATCGACCACTTACATAACTTTACATAAGTTGGTTAAAACTAACTTCCAACTTTTCTTTCTTTTTCTTTTCTTATTTTTTCGATTTTTTTTTTTTTTTTTTTATTTTTTATTTTTTATTATTAAACATAAACATAGATGTGTAAAATTTCACTACATCACTATAACTTTCTTTCCGGATAATTTTTCCATACTTTTCATGACTTTAGAAATAATGGTAATAGTGAAAGTAGTAAACACACGAAAAATAAACTCCAAAATATACAATATTTACTTTCACTCCAATTGCATTGTGCAATTTCCCGACCTAACCATAGATAATGAATTACGCACGCGAACACAGGTAATGTAAGGAAACACACTCTGCCTATAGCAATCAACCAACCACGGATTCTAATCTACAGGGTAGGCTAAGGTGTAAGGGTGTAACGAAACATTATAAACATAGGTGTAAGAAACGAAAGGAATGGCTCTGAGGGTTTTTCTAGGGGTATCTTACTCTAAAAATGAGAGTAACAAAAGGGTTTATACGGGGGTTAACTAACCAGTGTAGTTAGTTAATAACACATAACAAATAATAGGCTATTTGGGTGTAATCCTAGAATTTTACCAAATTAGACAAGTCACTCCAATTACATAAATAATACTTATTATGGTGGTCTCGAATAGTATACAAGCCAAGTTCTAAAGTTTACAAGTCACCGGCACACTCATAGATTTGTGAATTTTGAAAAATCACAATTTTTGAAAATAACGTCATGTGTGCAGTTATGCAACTTAGATCTTAAACAAAAACATGCTAAAAAATTTTTAAGTTTGATATATTAAGCACATTTTAAGCATAATTTTTGAAAAAGTTTAGGACAAGTAATTGTTAAGTGTTCTAATTCTCCAATCCCCCCACTTAAGTTAAACAACATCCTCGTTGTTTGTATAAAAGGTTAAAAACTGGAAAATAAAAGAATTAGAACAGAAAAACTCCCCTGAGATTTGCTCGGTATGATCCTCCATTAGTATAAGAGCAAAAATCATCTTTCTTGTGGATTAGAACGTTAAAGCTTCATACTTGATGTATCCACAGAAAATCCAGGAAACTATAATACCACCAATACTTTAAAACACACCTAAGATAAGAAAGGTTCAAGCTTGCATAATACATTAGTAGTTAGATAAAAATAAAACTTAAAAATTAAAACTGAAAATCATCAGGTCAGTCGATGCGCCGTATCTTATGGAAGAAGATACGCCGTATCGATCCTGGAATAAATACGGATCAGAATAAAGATGCGCCGCATCCTTAACCAGGGATGTGCCGCATTAAAAATAAACTGATAAATAGTTTTAAAGTCGAAAATAAAAATGCAGAAAAAGAAAATTAAAATAAGATATGACCATTGCAGGAGATGCGTCGCATCTCAGAATTGAGATGCGCCGTATCCTCATGCGGGCCTGACTGACACAACACAGAAAACAGAATAATAAAAAATTTTCGGGTTGTCTCCCGGTAAGCACTTGTCTTTATTCCAGAGTCTTCAAGTTAGACTCACGTTCAGCTCTTTAATATCGATCATTGAAGGAGTCGGAAACATCGCGCTCCTTCATCGCCAATTCAGTAATATTGAACACTCCTTGCCCGTCCTTAATTTCCACGCCGTTCTTCTTCATTATCTGTATGAACAAAGTCCTGTCCCTTTCGGGCAGAGATGACAAAATGATAGACGGGAAATTCTTATTATCATATAGGCACAAATAAGCAAGGTGGGGTGGTAGTTCAATAAACACATCATTATTCAAATTCGTTTTCTCAACTATTCTCCTACGTTTGTTAATTACTACGCAATCATACCACTCATCATCAGAATCATTAACAACATTGCGTCTAAGTTCGGTAGGTACATTAAGGTCAATGAATTCCTCAAAGTTCTCATGATTAGGACTAGTTGAGTTGTTTTGAATCAATGTTTCTCCCATAAGTCTAGCTTCAAGATCGAGGTCCATACGCTCTCTTAATCCTAGCACATAAACACCTCTAATTATGCTTTTAACCGGATCTTGGCATTTATAGACTAGTTTATTATTCCCTACCCTTAATGAAATTTTTCTTTTAAACACATCAATCTTAGCATGGGCAGTAGACAAGAAAGGTCTTCCGAGGATTAAAGGAATCTTAACATCCTCGGGCATGTCTAGTATAACAAAGTCTACGGGAAAAATAAACTACTCAATCTTAACTAGCACATTATTAGCAATCCCTTCAGGTCGTTTTACCGTTTTATCAGCCAATTCAATAAGTAATTTAGTTGGTGCTAATTTTCCTAGTCCTAGGGTAGCGAATGTCTTAAGAGGCATAACACTAACACTAGCTCCTAAGTCAGCTAACACATTATTGAAAGATATATTATTAATAGAACAAGGTAGAGTAAAACTTCCTGGGTCTCTTTCTTTATGAGGCAAGGCATTTAAGTCGGTTGCAGAGCTTTCTTCTTTCATTGTTGCCTTGATCTCCTCTTCAATCTTTGTCTTTTCTTTTAGTAGTCTCCTTAAGCTGATTGAAGAATTAAAGAAAAATTCGGGTCTTGCACCATCATTACCATTCATCGATCTTCTAGGTATATTAGGAGTGACTTCTTCAGTGGTGCTTATGGCCTTGACATGATCTCTTGGGTTGGTTTCAGTTGAGCTCGGTAAACTTCCATATCCCCTTTCTTGAAGAACTTTGCTCATTTGACCAATTTGCTGTTCCAATGCTTTGATCGAAGCTCCTTGATTTCTTGTAGTAGTGTCCGTTGAAGCTCGAATTTCTTTGATCATAGCAGTATTCTCTTCATGTCTTTTAGCAGCATCGGCCATAATTTGCTTTAAAGTATCGTCTAAAGTCTGCCTCCTCTCTTGATAAGCGGGATTGAAGTTGTTCTTTTGATAGAATCCCAGACTAGCTTCCCTAAATCTTCCTGAAGGTCGGAATGGTTGTCCAAATTGGGTGTAATATGCTTCTTCAAATGTCTCTCTTTCATTCTTGTTCGGGCAATCTTTAGTGTAGTGAGGTCCTTCGCACTTTTCACATCCAACTTGGGCAGCATATGCTCTTTCATCTCGCTTCTTCATCTCTCTACTAATTTTATCCAATTGAGCTTGAATAGCAGCAATCCCGTCAAAATTAGTGCTGCTCTTAGATCTAGTAGAGGTCCCATCGTGCCATTTTTGGGAATGATCAGCAGCATCTTGGATTGCTTTCCTAGCATTGGTTGCACTCATTTGAGGTACAGCTCCCTTAGCATCCAAAATCTGTCTTGTAGGCACGTCCAATCCTTGATAAAACAATATTATTTCCTGCATAGGGGTTAGATAGTGTTGAGGACATTTTATCAATAAATCTTTAAACCGTTCCCAAGCTTGATAAAGGGTTTCATCAGGCTCTTGCTTGAAACTATTGATAGCCTTCATCTTTTTAGCAGTCTTAGCAGGTGGACAATATCTCTTCAGGAATTTGCTCTTCAAACCTTCCCATGTAGTGATTGAACTAGCAGGTTCATTCCTTAGCCACTTGTTAGCAGCTCCTTTTAGTGAGATTGGAAAGATTCTTAGCATGAGTTGATCGGTATTGACTCCTTCTGAAGTAAACAAATCTGCAATCTCCAGGACCTTTTCAACATGCTCATTAGCATCCTCTTGTTCCGTCCCACTGAAAGCATTCTCTCTTAGCTCTTTGAGAAACTGACCCTTCAACTCAAATTTTGACTTATCATCAAACTTAGGTCTAGCAACTCCTGAAGTGTAATCAGCACGGGTATTGTTCATATATTCCTCCATAGTAGTGTTTTCGCCCATTGTTTCTGTTTCAACTTCCTCTTTTTCTTCAGAAAAGTAATCAAGCTCGAGTGAACTTGAAAGATCAAAGCTTCTTGTGTTGAAAAGCCTTTTAAGCGAATGTAGGGCTCGTTCAGGATCTTCGAAAGGTTGAATCAAGTTCTTCGTAGAACTCCTGGTCATGCACTTCCTGAAATCAACACAAAAATATCAGTAGGGTATGCTCGAGAAAGTAGTATATCAAAAAATTAACAACGAAAACGGAATACGAAAAATTAAAGTTACTGATATCTGCAGACGATGCGCCGTATCCAAAAAGTTGGATACGCCGTATCTTAATACGTTAAAATTTAATCAGACTTTATTCAGAAAATAGATACGCCGCTTAGAATTTAAGAATGCGCCGTATCGAATTAATTAATCAAAAATCAACTTATCTAATTAAAATTAAATGCGTCGTATTAACGAAAGTTAATGCGCCGTATTTTCGTTACGTTTAAAAATAAATATCGATTTTTGATTCAGAAAGATGCGCCGTATCGACAGAGATCGATACGCCGTATCTGTTTAATAATTCGCAAACTGTTTTTAATTAAAATAATAGATACGCCGTATCTGCGAAAGCAGATGCGTCGTATGGCGTTAACGTTTAGAAAAATTTTCTTATTAAAAACAGATACGCCGTATCTTGGGGAAAAGATGCGTCGTATCGAATTAATTAAACGCGTTGTATTTAAAAAAAAATTAAACGCAATACGCCGTATCTGAGAGATCAGATGCGCCGTATCGTTTGATTTAGCACAGTACAACGATAGCAGAACAGAAAAATACGAAAAATAAAAACAAAAATTAAACACACAAACGAAAATAAACACACAAAAATAAAAGAAAACAATTAACACACAATACAACAAATATGCAAAATAGTACAATGATGCAATTAATCTAATAAAAAGAAAAACCTAATTAAAATACTAATTAAATTAACAGATAATAACAATTCACTCCCCGGCAGCGGCGCCAAAAACTTGATGCGCGTGATGTGTCGTTGCGGTTTAGCAGTTTTAATGCCTACTCAAGTTTTAAATTTATATTTAGCCGACTTATCAATAACACACACACTTAACGAGCAGTGTACCCGGTCAGTATGAAGATAATGGTAAGTAGAGTGTCGATCACTAAGAGTGGAACGTATTATCTCGTTATTCTAATCAGTATTTTAATATCCTAACGCAAGGGGGTTTCAGCCTGAGAGACTGGCACGATTTGTTGCAATTAAATAATAAAATAAACCAATAGGCACGAATCAGCAAGTAGCACACACGTACACAGATAAATACTCGAGACAATAAGAGGGCTGTCCTTATGATTAAGTAGATTGTCACTTATTTTATTGATAGCTTTATATGAAGTGTATGTAGTTAACCCTTTCTCGTTGGTCCTAATCTTATCGGCGAGTAAACCCTTAATGATTACTTATGTCTAAAAGTTATTCCTAAGTGATCAATTTAGTAATAACCGTGGGAGCCACATTATGTCCCGCAGTCAAATGCCCGCAAGCCACTAATAAACACAGAGGTTATCAATGCACTAATAAGTAGTAACCAAAGACATCAACATATAAACTTTAATTGATGGGAAAGCAAGTATTAAAGGGAGTGCAATCTTTCGTTGTCACATTACACAAGCCACCAATCCTGATGAATTAAAGTTTGCTAACACAATAAAACAAAACTACTTAATGAATTAAACACATGCAGCACCTTCTTACAGCTCTTGTATCTTTGATTTGGGTGTGTCTTGTGCTGCCTCCTTGGCTGAATTCGTCCTTTGTTTCTCCTGTTCGGACTTCGGTTTTAGGTTTTCCGGAACTTGTAATTCGTCTGGTCTACGGGGTATTTATAGTTTCTGTCTGAGGGAAGATGCGGCGCATCTACTAAGTAGATGCGGCGCATGTACTTAACTTCGCGTGGGGTCCAAGATTATAATATTCAGGAATATTCGTACACCGCCAGAAGATGCGGCGTAACTCCATGATTAGATGCGGCGCATGTCCTCTTGTATCTTGGATCGTATCTGGTGATATCTTGATAGAGATGCGGCGCATGTCGAGAGTGAGATGCGGCGCATCTGGAGCATAATTGACTTGATCTTGTCCATGTCAGTAGACTTTCAACTTTATGCACGTTTTGCTCCATAATTAGTCCAAAATCGCTAAGTTTCACCAAATGCTTGTTTTTACCTGAGAATTACAAAAGTAAACGATTAAGTATCAATCCTCATACATAATATAGTAAAACAAGTCAAATTAATAGGATAAATGAAAGTAATAAAATGTACTTATTTGAGTTCATCAATACTTATTATCCCAAACCTAGAGGTAAGATTGTGAAGGAAGTTCATGAGGATGAAGATGAGGAAAACCACTTGGGTTGTTTTGAAGTGGGTAGAGATGATGAAGGGAGGCCTAAATATGGGCCGGTTGCTCCGAGTTACTTTGAAATTGAAGATGAGATGGAAAGAGCTCAAGCTTTGGAGGCTTTCTATAACCCTTTTAAAAATGTTTTTGTTTTTAACAAGTTGACAGATTTTCTTGGATCTTTACCGGTCCAACTAAAGAATTTGGAATGGGGACCCGAAGGTTCTAGTGTTTACAAGAAGGAAGAAGGAGACGGAGATTGGCATGTGAAATTTGATGTAGTTTGTCTGGATGGAAGAAACTTTGCAAGGAAATTTAAAACGCAAAAGACAAGCCGGAAGTTGTCCGGGAAGTTTCAAAATGAAGACATCTTGAGGCACGAGTATTTCCAAGGATGAAAGATTCAAGTGAACAAGTTTGAAGAATAAGCACAAAGCTTGTGCAAGTTATTTGTTTGTTTTCTTTTTAATTTTTATGCATTTTGAGTATTTTTAATGTTTACATTTAAATTTAAGTTTAAGTTTAAGTTAAGACTTTTTTTTTCTTTTTATGAAGTTATGAAGTGATATTTTTAGTTATAGATTTTTAGAGTTAGTTTTGTTAAGAGTTAATAGAGATATATTTTGGACAACAAGTTGGTAGACTAAGTGTGGTGGAGTATTTTTACAAAAAGAAAAAAAAGGGTATTTTTGAAGAGTAAAAACATTTCCACTTGATCTCACAAGTATCATAAAGTGTTGGCAAGTAAAAAAAGTGAAGTTTTTGCAAAAACTTAATCCGAATTGGTTGGATCAAATACTGATCGGATGGAGTGATATATATAAACTCAGAATTTCAAAAATCATAAACACGCACACACAAAATCCACCAAACTTGGGTTTCAAAAATTCGACCATTAGAAGATTATTAAGAGTTGCAGGAGTGTTCAAAGATCATCCATGGCACCTAAACAAGTAAGTAACATCATCAATTTGTGTGAATTAGGTTTTAATTCGGATTAATTGAATTAGGTCAAAATTTGGGTATTTTTGATATTGTTCGAATTAAGATGTAATTTTTCTGGAAGAGATGGGTAAATGATAGAGGAATAGATTGCAAAAAGAATTAGATTGATTGATTAAGTTTTGAGGAAGAATTGGTTGATTGATTTTTGGGATTGAATTGGGTCAAAACTTTGAATCGATTTAGGTTGCAATTGATGATTCTCAGATGTTATTTAGTTGTTAATTAGTGATGTTAGGATGGTACATTGTTGATTAGAGCACAAATTTAGGAGTTTTGATTTGGTAGTGTTCTTGTGTTCTAGGATGAATTGAGAAATCATGTGGATATGTTATGGATAGTTTTAGGGATAAATGGGATATGTAGAAACCACCATAATTGTTCAAATGCAGGATAGGAAAGAGTAGGAATTGGTAGAAATCGATTGGAGTCAAGAAAAAAATTATTTTTGCCTGAACAGAAAGCCCCAACCGATTCGGTTGCGGGGCAATACCGATCGGTTGGGCAAGGGAATTTACTCCATCCGATTCGGTTGGAGCCAATACCGATCGGATGGAGGGCTCGGTAAATGGAAAAAAAATTTTTGAAAACGAGTTTTTTAACTTCTAAGTCATGTCGCCTTGGTTCTTATGCTCTTACACTAACAAGTAATTGTGTTTTCTACAGAGTTATGTTGCAGGTAGTTTGACTTCATCACGTGCGAGTGTTAATCCTATCGTGACCAAATACGTTAAAAGGAATGCGAAGAGTAAGGTCACATATACCCTTAATCCGGAGAGTAATGAGAATTTGAGGTTTAGTAAGCTTAGGAAGGAGGAAAAGCACACTTTTTGGGAGCGTCTTTCAAAGTTACAAGGTAGAAAGATTGCTAAGCCAAGGTTAGTTTATTGGGATTTGTTTACGGATTATGAGTGTGAGGATGATTTGAGAAAGATGATGAGGATGTGATGCGTGCGTGCGAGTGCTCTAATTTATACCCACGGTATGTCGTTGTGGTTTTAGCAGTATTCAAGTTTTAAATTTATATTTAGCCGACTTATCAATAACACACACACTTTAACGAGCAGTGTACCCGGTCAGTATGTATATAATGGTAAGTAGAGTGTCGATCACTAAGAGTGGAACGTATTATCTAGTTATTCTAATCAGTATTTTAATATCTTAAGTTAGCTATACAACCTAATTTAACGCAAGGGGGTTCAGCCTGAGAGACTGGCACAATTTGGTTGCAATTAAATAATAAACTAACCTATAGGCACGAATCAGTGAATAGCACACACGTACACAGATAAATACTCGAGACAATAAGAAGATCTGTCCTGATAGTTAAGTAGCTTGTCACTTGTTTTATTGCTAGTTTTATATGAAGTGTATAGTTCGATGCAACGCACCGAGATTAAGTCCTTTCTTGTTGGTTCTAATCTTATCGGCGAGTAAACCCTTAATGATTACTTATGACTATCCCGTTTATCTTTCTTCCTACTTTTCTACAGACGATAGAATGCATAGGCGATCTAATAAACAGGCGAGGAAGGGGCATGACGACCCAAGCAATGCTCAGCTAGACACAGAGGTTATCAATGCACTAATAAAAGTCACCAAAGACATCAACATATAAACTTTAATTAATGGGAAAGCAATTTTAAGGGGAGTTGAAATGAATGATTAACATAACACAAGCCCATCAATCCTGATCAATTAAAGTGTACTAATACAATAAAACAAAACTACTCAATGAATTGAATACATGCAGGACCTTCTTACAGCTCTCGTATCTTTGTTCAAGGTGTGTCTTGTGCTGCTATCACGACTGAATTTGTCCTAGGGTTTCTGTACTTCGGTCTTCTAAAACTGTCGAACTCTTTCTCTCGTCTGACTTTGGGGTATTTATAGTTTCTGTCTGAGGGTAAGATGCGGCGCATCTAATAAGTAGATGCGGCGCATTGACTTAACTTCGCGTGGGGTCCAAGATTAATATATTCAGGAATATTCGTACACCGCCAGAAGATGCGGCATAACTCCATTTATAGATGCGGCGCATGTCCTCTTGTATCTAGGATCGTATCTTGTGAAATCTGGATAGTGATGCGCCGTATGTAATAAGCAAGATGCGGCGTATCTGGAGCAGAATAGTCTTGATCTTGTACATTTCAGTAGACTCTTAACTTCTTGCTTGTTTTGCTCCATAATTAGTCCAAAATCGCCAAGTTTCACCAAATGCTTGTTTTTACCTGAGAATTACAAAAGTAAACATTAACGTATCAATTCTCACAGATAATATAATAAAACAAGTCAAATAAATAGGATAAATGATAGTAATAAAATGTACTTATTTGAGTTCATCAAATATCCCCCCACTTGAACTTTACTTGTCCCCAAGTAAACCTTAGAATTAATCTTATGAAAATGTATCCTAAAAGATATTAGGATTTATTTTTATATTTAAGCATGTATTCATTTTTTTCATAATCACACAACCAAACACTTAACGAATTAGAAGTAAAATAAAATATTTTGATAAAAGCAAATCTAATCGTTTAACTGTCCAGTCGTGACGAATATTCTATCATAAGCTTGGCAAGTATACACATCTCCCCCACTAAAGCCAAGGAATAACAAGTCTAAAGCGGTAAAAAGGGTTTTGAGGCTTAAGGGTTAATCATTCTCCTTAATCTCTATCGATCTCAAATTCCAGAAAAGGCGACAAAATCACAAATACATGATCGAATCCACGAACACGATACTTGCAATTGCTCAAATCCTTAACTCGAATAGGCTAAAGATAGGACCAAGTAATCTTCACCAATAATATTATATCAAAAAGGGCGACAAAATCATAAATACATAGCCGAATCCATGACTACGATACTTAAGATTGCTCAAATCCCTAATCTCAATAAATCAAAGGTTTTGATAAAGAACAATACAGGGTATGGATAATATTTGGGATACAAATAGGTGTAAAATGAAAAATAAACGAAACAAATAAATTAAAATCCTAAGTGTGGTTAATCACTATCCCAACCATCCCATGAATAAGACTCATATCATAGAATAAGTCACGCTTTAACACTTGAAACACACGCTTTAGGTAGACACGAATTATACTCAACAAGATCTCAATCAAAGAATAACCTTTAGTTGGCGTTCCCATAACGTTCAACTCCCATTCAATCCATAGATATAATATACAACAACTAGTGGTGATATCGACCACTTAATACAAAACTTTACATAAGTTGGTTAAAACAAACTTCCAACTCTTCCTTTTTCTTTTTCTTTTCTATTTTTTCAAAATTTTTTTTTTTTAAACATAACATAGATGTGTAAAATTTCACCACATCACTATAATGATAATTCTGGATAATTTTTCCATACTTTTCATAACTTCAGAAATAACGGTAATAGTGAAAGTAGTAAACACACGAAAAACAAGACTCAAAATATACAATATTTACTTTCACTCCAATTGCATTGTGCAATTTCCCGACCTAACCATAGATAATGAATTACGCACGCGAACACAGGTAATGTAAGGAAACACACTTTGCCTAAAGCAATTAACCAACCACGGATTTTAATCTACAGGGTAGGCTAAGGTGTAAGGGTGTAACGAAACATTTTAACAAAGGTGTAAGAAACGAAAAGTGAGAGTAACAAAAGGGTTTATACGGGGGTTAACTAACCAGTGTAGTTAGCTAATAACACATAACATATAATAGGCTATTTGGGTGTAATCCTAGAAATTTACCAATTTAGACAAGTCATTCCAATTATATAAAATAATACTTATTATGGTGGTCTCGAATAGTATACAAGCCAAGTTCTAAAGTTTACAAGTCACCGGCACACTCATAGATTTGTGAATTTTTTTGAAAAATTCACAATTTTTGAAAATAACGTCATGTGTGCAGCTATGCAACTTAGATCTTAAACAAAAACATGCTAAAAAATTTTAAATTTTGATATATTAAGCACATTTTAAGCATATTTTGAAAAGTTTAGGACAAGTAAGTGTTAAGTGTTCTAATTCTCCAATCCCCCCACTTAAGTTAAATAACGTCCTCGTTGTTTGTATAAATGATTAAAAACTGGAAAATAAAAGAATTAGAACAGAAAAACTCCCCTGAGATTTGCTCGGTATGATCCTCCATTTGTATAAGAGCAAAAATCATATTTCTTGTGGATTAGAACGTTTAAGCTTCATAATCGATGTATCCACAGGAAATGCAGGAATCTATAATACCACCAAGACTTTAAACACACCTAAGTTAAGAAGGTTCAAACTTGCATAATACATTAGTAGTTAGGAAAAATAAAACATAAAAATTAAAACTGAAAATCATCAGGTCAGTCGATGCGCCGTATCTTATGGAAGAAGATACGCCGTATCGAGCCTGGAATAATTACAAATCAGAATAGAAGATGCGCCGCATCCTTAACCAGGGATGCGCCGCATTAAAATAAACTGATAAAAAGTTTTAAAGTCGAAAAGTAAAAAATGCAGAAAAATAAAGTAAGATATGACCAATGCAGGAGATGCGTCGCATCTCAGGATTGAGATGCGCCGTATCCTCTACGGGCCTGACTGACTCGACACAGAACAGAATAGTAAAAATTTTCCGGGTTGTCTCCCGGTCAGCACTTGTCTTTATTCCAGAGTCTTCAAGTTAGACTCACGTTCAGCTCATTCCAATACTTCAGGTTCAAACTCCACCACCTCGTTCTCAGTATCCTCAATTTTATTATCAAAGTATTTCTTCACTCGTTGCCCGTTTACTTTGAATACATAACCATTTTTATCGCATATTTCAATAGTTCCATATGGATACACTTTCTTGACAACGAATGAACCCGTCCATCTTGATTTAAGTTTACCAGGATATATCTTTAATCTGGAATTAAATAGTAGCACTTTCTCTCCAATAGTAAACGTTTTATCCCCATGTAACCTCGAGTCATGCCATCTTTTAGTTCTTTCTTTGTAGATCTTAGTGTTTTTGTAGGCCTCATCTCTTAGTTCATAGAGTTCATTAAGTTCCATGAAACGGTTTTTCGTTGCAGCTTCCATATCCATATTACAATTCGTCAAAGCCCAATATGCACTTTGTTCAATTTCGACCGGTAGGTGGCATGCTTTTCCATATACAAGACGAAATGGAGTGCATCCCGTTGGTGTCTTATACGCTGTACGAAATGCCCATAAAGCATCATTTAAATTATCAGACCACCCTTTCGGATTATATCTAGTCATTTTTTCAAGAATTCGCTTTATAGCCCTATTGGTTACTTCAGTTTGCCCATTGGATTGAGGATGGTATGCGGTGGAAACCCTATGATATACTCCATATTTTTGCAAGGCTCTTCCCAGATGGTGATTGCAAAAGTGTGTTCCCCTATCACTAATCAATGCTTTAGGAATTCCAAACTTAGAGAACAAACTTTGCAAAAATTTAAGTACTACCTTGCTGTCGTTTGTTGGTAATGCTTGCGCTTTGACCCATTTTGATACGTAATCAACAGCGACCAAAATATATTTATTACCTTTAGATTCAGGAAACGGTCCCATGAAGTCCAATCCCCATATGTCGAAAACTTCACATACATGGATATAATTTTGCGGCATTTCGTTTCTTGATGTTATATTCCCGGATCGTTGACACGCATCACATCCTTTTATATAATCCTTTGCATCATCCAACATAGTGGGCCAATAAAATCCCGCATCAAGGATTTTTCTTCTCGTGATAACTGCACCGTGATGTCCCCCCGTCGGCCCTGAATGGCAATGCGCTAATATTGCTGTGACATCATCTCCGTCTACGCATCTTCGTATAATATTGTCAGGACATAATTTAAAGGCATAAGGTTCATCCCAAATATACTCGCTAGCGCGATTTAGAAACCTTCTTTTCTCGTCGGATGTTAGCCCTTTTGGAATTTCATTTGCAACAATAAAGTTTATATAGTCGGCATACCGTGGTCCATTATTATCGCTCTTAATTCTTACCATCATAAGGTGTTCATCCGGAAAGTCATCAGCGATTTCCCTTTCATCAAGCACCTCCATATCAGGGTTTTCAAGTCTAGATAAGTGGTCTGCAGCTAGATTCTCGGCACCCTTTTTATCTTTAATTTCAATATCGAATCCTTGGAGCATATAAAACCCACCTAATAAGTCTTGGCTTGGCATCCTGTTTATTGAACAAATACTTCAATGCAGAATGGTCAGTGTAAACCATAGTTTTTGACAATATAAGATATGATCTAAATTTATCGAATGCAAAAACTACTTCTAAAAGTTCTTTTTCCGTGGTGGTGTAATGTTCTTGGGCATTATTCAATGTTTTGCTAGCATAATAAATTGGCTTAAATTTCTTATCTATCTTTTGGCCAAGTACAGCTCCAACAGCATAATCACTAGCATCACACATTAGTTCAAAAGGCAGATTCCAATCCGGTGAAATTATAATAGGTGCAGAAGTTAGTTTTTCTTTAAGTATGTTAAATGCCTTTTTGCAATCTTCAGAAAAATCAAACTTCGCATCTTTTAGCAATAATTGGGTCATAGGCCTAGATATTTTTGAAAAATCCTTTATGAACCTACGATAGAATCCAGCATGCCCTAAAAAACTTCTAACACCTTATACGTTAGTGGGGTAAGGTAGTTTGGCAATTACATCAATTTTAGCTTTATCGACTTCTATACCTTTCCCAGAAATCTTATGTCCTAACACAATTCCCTCTCTAACCATAAAATGACATTTTTCCCAATTAAGAACAAGGTTAGTTTCTTCACACCTAGCAAGCATTTTATCAAGTTTAAAGAGACAATCAGTAAATGAGTTACCGAACACCGAGAAGTCGTCCATGAAGACTTCCATAAAGTCTTCTCCCATATCATGGAAGATAGCCGTCATACAACGTTGGAAAGTAGCAGGGGCGTTGCATAGTCCGAACGGCATTCTCCTATAGGCGAAGGTTCCATAAGGGCAGGTGAAAGTCGTCTTCTCTTGATCCTCGGGGGCAATGGGTATTTGGAAGAAACCTGAAAAACCATCTAAAAAACAATAATAAGCATGTCCTGATAGTCTTTCTAACATTTGATCAATAAATGGAAGAGGGAAGTGATCTTTTCGCATAGCATCATTGAGTTTGCGGTAGTCGATGCAAACTCTCCATCCGGTAACAGTTCTTAAAGGGATTAGCTCATTGTCGTCATTGAGTACTACCGTCATTCCTCCTTTTTTTGGTACAACATGGATAGGACTGACCCACGAGCTGTCGAAAATTGGGTAGATAAGTCCGGAGTCAAGTAATTTTACGATTTCATTTTTCACCACGTCTTGGACTTTTGGATTCAAACGCCTTTGGGGTTGGATGGTTGGTTTGAATTCATCTTCCATGAGGATTTTATGTGTACAGAATGACAGGCTAATTCACTTAATATCAGACATACTCCACGCTAATGCTCCTCTTCGTTTATATAGTACCTGCAAAAGGGATTCTTTTTCTTTTGGCGTTAAATCAGATGCAATAATAACGGGTGAATTAGTGTTCCCATTTAAATAGGCATATTCCAAAGTAGAAGGGAGATCCTTAAGCACAGGTTTAACATTATCAATTTCAGTAGCACTAGCGGTGTAAACTTGTTCTTTAATTATATTGCTGCTGTCATCAGATAGATGCGCCGCATCGATATTTTCGATGCGCCGTATGGCGTTAAATACAGCAGAGTCAGCAGCTAAATTATTACCAATAGTATTCTCATCAACTTGATCTTCTATAGCAATTGTGTTTTCTAAATATTTAAGCAGAAAAGAATCAAGTAAATTACTTTTTAACAATTTTTGAGTAAATTGATTAATCGTGTCATCAGAAACATCGATATTATAGCATTCATCGTCATCGGAATTATCTTTACTCATAGATTGTTCCATGTTAAACTCAACCTCATCTTTTCCTATGGTAAGAGTTATCTTTTTATTAAAAACATCAATTATGGCCCTAGCAGTGGCTAAAAATGGTCGTCCTAATATTATAGGAGTTCTAGAATTTTTGGGCATATCGAGGATAACAAAGTCGATAGGTAATTCAAATTTATCAACTTTTATTAATATATTTTCAGCTATTCCTAATGGGTGTTGTATGGACCTATCAGCTAGTTCTAAGCACATCCTAGTAGGTTTTGGTTCACCAAGACCTAATTTATCATACATAGAAGAGGGCATAAGACTTATACTAGCTCCTAGGTCGGCTAAAGCATTTTCAATATGCAAATTTTTAGTTTGACAAGGAATAGTGAAACTCCCTGGATCTTTTTCTTTAGACGGAAGTTTGTTGAGCAATGCTGCTGAGTTTCTTTCCCCCATTGTTACAGTGCAAGCCTCTTCAAGTTTGGATTTGTTTGTAAGTAAGCTCTTCAGATATTTAGAGTATTTTGGCATTTGCACTAGGGCTTCCATAAATGATATGCTTAGCTGCAGCTGCTTGAGATTTTCCAAGAACTTCTTTTGATAGGCATCTTCTTTCTCCTTCCTCACCCTATGTGGGAAAGGTAGTGTTGATCGTTTAGGTTCAACAGAGGGTTCTTCTCTAATTACAGGTTCTGGATTAGTCTCTTTTGGTTGCTCTTGCTCAGGTGATAAAGATTCAGGGGAAATCTTGTTTGTTCTGTCTTCCTCGGGTGTCTCTCCGATTTGAAAGGTTGACTTTCCGCCTCTAGTTGTAATCCCTTTCAAATCTTGCTTTACCAAAAGAACCTTGTTAAGCACCGTTGACAATTGGTGCACTTTAATTGCCAATCCATAAATCATGTTGTTTTGTTCCTTTAGTAACAGCTCATGACTGCCTTTGAATTCATTAATAAAGTTTCTTGCTTCATGATGTTCTTTTTCATTGGCTTGAGTGATTTGTAGTGCAAACTCTTCCATGGTAAGGTTTCTTTGGGGTCTTCCGAACCAGTTGGGGAAAATATCGAACATTGTTCCTGAAAATTAAAGACAGGTAGATTTCAAAGTAAAAGTTTCCAAGTATAAGGGCCAGAGTATTTTCCGTTCGGAGATAAGAAAAATAAAAGTTGCTGATATCTGCAGACGATGCGCCGTATCCAAAAAGTTGGATACGCCGTATCTTACAATCGTTAAAATTTAATCAGACTTTATTCAGAAAATAGATACGCCGCTTATAAGGTTGAATGCGCCGTATCAGTTTTAATTATCAAAAATCGATATTTATTTAAAATCAAATGCGTCGTATTAACAAAAGTTAATGCGCCGTATTTTCGTTACGTTTCAAAATACAAGATTTTTGATTCAGAAGATACGCCGTATCGACAGAGATCGATGCGTCTTATCTGTTTAATAATTCGAAAACTGTTTTTAATTAAAATAATAGATACGCCGTATCTGCTAAAGCAGATGCGTCGTATCGCGTTAACGTTTAGAAATTTTTTTTATCAAAAACAGATACGCCGTATCTTGGGGAAAAGATGCGTCGTATCGAATTAATTAAACGCGTTGTATTTTATAAAAATTAAACGCAATACGCCGTATCTGATAAACCAGATGCGCCGTATCGTTTGAATAAGCTCAGTACAACGATAGCAGTATGCAGAAAATACGAAAAATAAAAACAAATAAAAACAAACCAAAACAAACAAAAATAAAAGAAAACAAATAACACACAAAACAGAAAATATGCAAAATAATACAATGAATGCAATTTAACTAATATACAACACAGTTAGCGGATAGATTAAAAATTAAAAAGAAAAACCTAATTAAAATACTAATCAAATTAACAGATAATAACAATTCACTCCCCGGCA
The DNA here is from genome assembly GCA_021014915.2 of Artemisia tridentata subsp. tridentata. Lineage (NCBI taxonomy): Eukaryota > Viridiplantae > Streptophyta > Magnoliopsida > Asterales > Asteraceae > Artemisia > Artemisia tridentata. The sequence continues at coordinate 22,145,122 of CP139507.1, read as the reverse complement.
ACGGCGCCAAAAACTTGATGCGTGCGTGCGAGTGCTCTAATTTATACCCACGGTATGTCGTTGTGGTTTTAGCAGTATTCAAGTTTTAAATTTATATTTAGCCGACTTATCAATAACACACACACTTTAACGAGCAGTGTACCCGATCAGTATGTATATAATGGTAAGTAGAGTGTCGATCACTAAGAGTGGAACGTATTATCTAGTTATTCTAATCAGTATTTTAATATCTTAAGTTAGCTATACAACCTAATTTAACGCAAGGGGGTTTAGCCTGAGAGACTGGCACAATTTGGTTGCAATTAAATAATAAACTAACCTATAGGCACGAATCAGCGAATAGCACACACGTACACAGATAAATACTCGAGACAATAAGAAGACCTGTCCTGATAGTTAAGTAGCTTGTCACTTGTTTTATTGCTAGTTTTATATGAAGTGTATAGTTCGATGCAACGCACCGAGATTAAGTCCTTTCTCGTTGGTTCTAATCTTATCGGTGAGTAAACCCTTAATGATTACTTATGACTATCCCGTTTATCTTTCTTCCTACTTTTCTACAGACGATAGAATGCATAGGCGATCTAATAAACAGGCGAGGAAGGGGCATGGCGACCCAAGCAATGCTCAGCTAGACACAGAGGTTATCAATGCACTAATAAAAGTCACCAAAGACATCAACATATAAACTTTAATTAATGGGAAAGCAATTTTAAGGGGAGTTGAAGTGAATGATTAACATAACACAAGCCCATCAATCCTAATCAATTAAAGTGTACTAATACAATAAAACAAAACTACTCAATGAATTGAATACATGCAGGACCTTCTTACAGCTCTTGTATCTTCGTTCAAGGTGTGTCTTGTGCTGCTATCACGACTGAATTCGTCCTAGGGTTTCTGTACTTCGGTCTTCTAAAACTGTCGAACTCTTTCTCTCGTCTGACTTTGGGGTATTTATAGTTTCTGTCTGAGGGTAAGATGCGGCGCATCTAATAAGTAGATGCGGCGCATTGACTTAACTTCGCGTGGGGTCCAAGATTAATATATTTAGGAATATTCGTACACCGCCAGAAGATGCGGCGTAACTCCATTTATAGATGCGGCGCATGTCCTCTTGTATCTTGGATCGTATCTTGTGAAATCTGGATAGTGATGCGCCGTATGTAATAAGCAAGATGCGGCGTATCTGGAGCAGAATAGTCTTGATCTTGTACATTTCAGTAGACTCTTAACTTCTTGCTTGTTTTGCTCCATAATTAGTACAAAATCGCCAAGTTTCGCCAAATGCTTGTTTTTACCTGAGAATTACAAAAGTAAACATTAACGTATCAATTCTCACAGATAATATAATAAAACAAGTCAAATAAATAGGATAAATGATAGTAATAAAATGTACTTATTTGAGTTCATCAGGATGTCTTATGTGTATGAGAGTGATGGAGATATTTTTGAGGATTATTCGTGGGAGAGAGCGTAGGGACGTATGGAGAGATTCGATGATGATGAGGCAGAATTACAATTTTGATTATTCCATGCCGATGCTTCAACATGTGGCTCGTGAAGCCTACTATGAGGTACCTCCCTACAACCTACCAAACGTTTCACCCTACCCATTTCAGTATGACCATATCCTGGCCAGTATCCTTACCCATATCCTGGGTACGCACCTTTTCCTGAACTAGTGCCGGTTTATGGTAGAGTTCCAAATGTTGGAGGTTCGAGTTATGATGTGGGTGGATCATCATCGGGTGTTGGAAGAAAAAGGCAAAAAGTTTATACAGTTTTTGAGGGTGATGAGAATTATGAAGAAGAAAATGAGGAGGAAGAAGAAGAAATGAAGACGAAAGAATTCATGTTCCTGATCACATGGATAACGATGATGAATGATCATCGGGGATTTGGTTTATGATGGTTATGTTTTGAAAACAATGATTGGTCGAACAATTTCTATTTCTACTATTTTCTTAACGTAATTTTCTTAGGATTAATTATTTATTGTTTGTTTTTAATTATTTTTGTTTGTTTTAGTATTTTGTTTTTTTGTTTGTTTGTTTTGTATATTTTTGCAGGGGAGAATTACCAGAAGCTTATTGTTGATCAATATTTGGAGTTGGAAGAACTCATTTGCGTATTTATGATCAAATATGCGTAGGCGTATTTCCCTGGTAGTACCTTTTTAACTAAATTTTTCCCATTTCCTTTACTTTGAAGTTCATTTTTATTACATTGAGGACAATGCAAAACTTAAGTGTGGGGGAGGGAAGAAAATAGGAAAAATTGGTTTAATTTTTAAATTTTTAGGTTTAGTAGAATTTTGGATTCAAGTAACTAGAATTAGTTCGCCCTTGATTTTCTAGTTGTTTTCTTATATTATATATATAGTTTGATTCAATGGTAAAATAAGGCTATTTGAAATCTTTTTGGAATTTAATCAAGTTATGAGAGCTATTTCAATTTTGGAATCGATAACAATTACTAGTACATGTTATAAACCACCTTAAATTGTGAGGATTTAAGCCTTTTTGTATAAAGCATTTCTTATGCTATATATTTCGTTATGAGTGTGCCGGTGATTATGTTGATTCTAGAACTTGTACTTGTTATGCATTACGGTTAAAATTACTTTCGAGTGATAAAATATATTCAAATGATAAGAGGCAAATTAGGATTTACACCAAATGGCCATCCGTTTACGAAATATTTTTGCTAACCACATCGGTTAGTTATCCTAGTATTTGGAACCCATTTGTTAGCGTTAATCTTTTACGCTAGATACCCTTAGTTACACCTTCTGAGCCTATCTTTTCTTTTTGATTAAATCCAGAAAAATACAAAAAGATTTTACACCTTACACCTTAGCCTTACCCGAATCAAGTTCAACTGAAGTTCAAAACTATTTATTTTTTGATGATTACGCGTTGGCTACACCTTGATATGTGTATATGTTGTTTCAATGAAGAAGGAGATCGCTACTCTTATTTGTATTTTTTTTGTAGCGTGTGCTCATCCAAAGTGTGGGGGTGACGAGGAAGTTGTGATGAAAAAAAAAAGAATGTGAAAAAGTGAATAGCCAATGAGCTATGAAGGAAGAAAGAAGTGAGTATGAGATGTAGAATAACAATCGAAGAAGTTTGGGAAGTAATCATTTGAGGTATAAAGAGTTGGGAACGGAATTTGGACTTGATTCTTATTTATTTTTCATTTTGTAGAACCGATCATAAATAATTCCCATGTCTTATCCTACCCTTTACCAAATTACTTTATTCGTTGTTAGCTTTCGAGCATCCGGATTAAGTGATGGCTTTGTTTAGATATGTAGTGCATGGATGTTGTAGTGACCATCCGGGTTTTTGAATAGTTGAAAAACGTTGCTAGCGAGCTAGTGCGTATTTTGGTGACCATCCGTTATGCAAGTAACGTTGCCAGCGAACCAAGGTACAATCTAGTGACCATCCGTTGCTTAGCTAATCAAGAATTCGTTGTTAGCGAGCTATTATATTCTTGTATGAAGTATTTGCACATTAGCCAGGTAACCCTTAACCTTAAACCCGAATAAAAGACCTCTTAGATGTTTCATTTTGTTCTTTTGATACTTGTACAAGCTTATGGTAAGAAACATGAATCATGACTGAGCATTGAGTGATTTACCAATAAATTTACCCTTAGAGTGTTGAGTGAATTTAAAATTCCTTTGTGAGGTGCTTAGTTATGTTATCAAGCTCGAATTAACTTATCTATGTTTCAAGAATTTTTCACATTTAAAGTAACAATTGTTCCTTTGGGATGGTTGTTGGATTTTTAGAATCATGATGAAGATACCATTGATATCATTTTTCAAAATGCTAGACTTGCTCGAGGGCGAGCAAAACTCAAGTGTGGGGGAATTTGATAACGCTCAGAATGAGCATGTTTTAAGGCGCGTTATCGTTAGTTTTGTGCATCATATTCTATTATATTTGTATGTATTTGTTACTAAATCGTGAAAAAGTGTATATGCAATTGAATGTAGCCAAGTACAGGAAAAGATGGCAAAAAGATGAAGAATTGAAGTGATTATGCACATTGGAAGATTCTCGAGATGAAAACGAGATAGAAACCACACAATAATTCAAGGATTTGATAATGTCAAGATTTATATGTCCAAATATCAAGAAAGATCAAGTTCTATGGAAGAAATTAGTGCCACAACGAAGGATCAAGCACGCGACAAGAAAAGGAAAGAAAAATCAAAGTTGTGTGTGGCAGAAGGCCCCATCCGATCGGATGGAGCCCGCATCCGATTCGGATGGGGAGAGTTGTGATTTACCGAGAGTTCCAACCGATCGGTTGGAGCCTAAAACCGATCGGTTGGATGAAGATGCTGTTACAAAGTTCCATTTAATGACGAATTTAAGCCCCATAATCATGGTGGCTTATCATTTCCTGCTTATTTACTAACAGAGGACGTTTTTACTTGAGGAGGAGGGGTTCTTGTACTTATATATAGAATCCAAGGTTAGATACAAAATTTGTGACACCCCAAACCTAGTAAAGGCTTACACCAAGTCCTTACTAACTTATTATCATTGCCCGAAAGCTTGTAATTGATGTGAAAAATGTCCAGGAACTTTGAGTTAAAGTCTCAATAGTGTGGTTCGAGTGTGGAGTTGTTTATGTGTAGAAATAGGCGTTTGGAGGAGTGTGGTTGCTATAGTTCCACAATTCTAGTTCTTGTAATTCCAAAACTAGGTATCTCTTGTTTAAATTACTATGAACTACTTTTACATTAAGTTGAATGAAAGAATGGTTTGTTACTTGTGTTTGATTATAATTATTATGGTGTGATTTTTGGTATACTTGTGTGTATTATGTGACAATTGTTAGAGTATTCTTATTTCTATAGTGATGCATGAAAACATATCTTGTTTTATGAGTTTGTTGAAATACTATCTAATCTTGCTTAATTAGTTGGTAAAAACTATCTTAAAGAATAAAAAGGGCCGAAAGGATTTTCTTTATGTTTTTACTCCAAAACATTAGTGCACGAATTAGTATGGGATATGGGGTGTGACGAGCACCATATTAATTCATTGAAACAGATTTGAAACGATTTCATCACGAGAAAGGGACGAAAGGATTTGTAAGAATTCTTAAAATAAGAAATCCTTTTCAAACAACAAAGAGTTTAATAGAATTGTCGTAATAGTTAAAAAGGTCGAAAGGAATTAACTAGGAAATTGAATTCTTAGAAATGATTTTCAAAAGATAAACCATTGATTGTGAATCGTTCATATAAAGTTGTGCATCACTACAAGTTACACCAAACTTGGTAGATTACTCTATACAATTAGTTAAGGAATTACACACAAGTATATGTTCTTGCTTGATTGAATTTTACTTGCTTTTGAATTTTAACCAAATTGGATTGACAACCCTTTTTGTAAAACTTGTTTTACTAAGTTCTAATACCAACTCCCTTGGGACGATCTCGACTTACCCACCTTTACTATCACGGATGAGTATACTTGCTCGTATGTGTTAATTAGAGAATTGGATAAATCGTGTTTATAAATTTTTAAAACTTGTACACGAACGCGACACATCAGGGTTATAAAGACATTTAACATTTAACATAATTAGTCCTTCATCTTTGTCTTCATAAGTCACCTTCATCTTTCATGTTTTGTCAATATTAACTCAAATATAATTCCCAACAAACGATATCGAGGGTACAGGCACAACGGTGCCGGATCGGCACAACGTAATATATATATATATATATATATATATATATATATATATATATATATATATATATATATATATACTTATCTCAGAATACGTCTCGTAAAGTAAAGAGTTTTCAAAAGACAAGCGTCTTAGTTTTTCTTGGATTACTCGTATCAAAGTTTGTAAAAAGTTTAGTATTAACGTTTCGTGTGGTGGTAAGAAAACATAGACTCAAAATGTAACTCACGCCAAAGTATAATATATATAAATATATATTATACAAAAAATAATAAAAGAATAGTCAAGAAATACTGACGTGGACTCAAGTATACACATGTCAAAGAGGAATAGATAACGACATAATCGAGAAAAGTACTGACGAAAACTTGAGTCGAGAAAGGAATGACAAACGAAGTCAAGGAAAAACAGTGACAAAGGAAAATGTCAACAAATAAGTTAATTAATACGTTTCGGTGTTTACCCAATAATCCCAAATAGTTTGTAAATAATCAATAAAGTTTTGGAAAGGTAATTTAAGTTTTAAAAGGAAACTTAAATTAGTATATTACATGGTAAATGTTTTCATGTTAATAAAACTACAAGTTTCGATTATTGTCGGGTTTTTATAAGATAAAAGGTCTTTTGACATCAAAGTATAAGTCTAGAGAGTTTTATAAAATTTGGCATGACGCGTCCATTTATAAAGTTTTTCACAAGTCGTCGTGACTTCAATAAAACTCAGTTTCCTCAAGGCAATATTTCCCCGACAAGTTTATAATGATAACAATTGATGGTAATAATTAATCCTACTTTTTAGAATATCAATTAGTCGTCTAGTCTAAAAATGTCCGATTAGTCTGATATAGTTAAATTGTCCAATGATTTTATCCGGTATATGTCAAGTGTCAAATAACAATCCAATGTAAAATCCGTTAAGTATTTATGTCCGTTGCCAAGTATTTAATCTCATGTATATCCGAAACGTACCAATGATTTAGAGAGTCAAAACAAATAAGACACGTTAGTTCAATGTTTGATAATCGTAAAATACTAAGACAGTTTAAATAATAAACCTAACAAAGTAATACCACCTCATTCATAGACCAGACGCACCCTCATTCTATTTGGTGGGCTAGGAGCCCATTTTGTGACCCAACACCCCCTTAACTATTTTATTGGGCTCACAAAAGCTTGGTCCAACAGGTCGTTTGTGTTGTTGTTGTTGGTTTTTTTTTTTTTTTTTTTTTTTTTTTTTTTTTTTTTTTTTTTTTTTTTAATTGATACAGTTCTTGAACTACAGCTTATCGAACAATAACCATTCACTTGTATTAAGGAATCTCAATCTTTGATAATTTTGTAATAACACAAGACTCAAATATATGTTTTAAAAACACAATCTTTTGCCAAAAACACAGAAGTGCAAACAGAATATATTCACCACTGTAAGCACGTGCTTGGTGTTAGTCCGAGATTAAACGCCTCTGCTGCGTTCGTTGTTAACCGAATTTAGACGAGACACCCTATGTGGGTTTTGTTGCTGAAAATAAACAACATATTTGTGGTTCCCATTTCAGATACGAGACCAGTTAACGTAAATAAGCAAACCAAAATTGCTAGTAATTAGTAACACACAGACACTAGAGTTGATCAAACACTATGGGTTCCTGTTGAATCACACCAATGAAGATGCACCCTTGTGGTCTTTGCGTTAAGCCAAGGGCAATCCCAAACACACCCTAGGTGGGTCGCGTCGAGCCGGTAGCAAAACCAAGTTAATATACGCTACACCAATTCCCACCCGAGGCAACCATACTCACAAACCGACATCATAACATTTACCTATATGAGATGGACAAGTAAGTGGAACCAAGTTGGAACAAACACACCCCTTGGTGGTTGATGGGCTGAGACACAAGAGACCAATGACACACCCTTCGTGGGTAATGTCGACTGATCTAGACCAAACAAACGCACCCTAATGGTGTTGAAACCAAACCGGACCTAACTATATTAACCATAATTACAATTGCCATCAAGATGAATTAACTGGAGCCTCAATACAAGTTTTAAATCCAAAATGCCTCAAAAGGGTTTGGGTTAACCCAACCCGAGAACAAACCACACCAGACTCAAGATTTTACTTTCCTACGAATTAGTATCAAAACGTTTCCATTCGGTTTTTAATTCCACGAAAAAATATGACAATGATAAATGGAAATTGAGAACGCAACGAGGTCAACTTAACTCGACTGAGTTGACTCAGCTGAGTCGACTCTACTCGTCCGAGTTGAGTTGACTCGGTCTATAGTGACAAACAAACACCACTTTCGTACCAATCTTACCACACGAAACCTTTATCAAAAACAGATTTAGTCGAGTTTTATATCCACGAAAATTTTGCAATCAAGATTTAATCGGTTTCCACATGAAAACCAATTTCTAGATTCCGATATATAAATACAATCAGTAACAATGAATCAAAAGAAGAACTCAAATAAGACCTTACAGTAGTATAGCTCGACCGAAAGGGAGAGACCAAAAGGAGTTGAGCACAAATAAGCCCAGTCGATCCAAGCAGGAAAACCACCACATCTTATTTGTTAGCCTTAAAGTAATGACATATTCGGGAATTGCATTTCTTTCTATGTACAGGGTCTAGTTTAGTCAATATTACTAAGTTAGGCTTGTATTTTTGTATAAATACCTTCCTTGTCTCAACTAGGAAGGTTGGAATGTCTCATTTTGTAACATAAGGTGTGTGTGTTTCTCCTCCTTCTCTCTAGAATACACACACACCTTCCCCATTCTTTAATCTAATATTACCATGTTTAACCTTTACTTTGAGCTTCCCCGACCCCCCGAACCACATAAATCACTTGTATTATCGGTCCTACAATTGGTATCAGAGCCAGGTTGTGTTATTTCATGGATTTATTGTGGTTTGTTCACTGTTTTAAGCCGTTTTACCATTCTTTTTGTGTACTCAGAAAAAAATTTCCATATCTTTCTGGTAATCAGTTTTTATACAAGTGGTATCATATATAAAAACGTGTGCTTTTTGTCAAAACTTTGATTGTTGCGTTTTGTTTATGTAAAAGGTTGTAGCTTTTCATTGTTCTTACGATTCATAAGTGAGTTTTGGTTGTTTTCTTCGATTCTTATCTTCAAAAATCCGGTATTGTTGCGTTAAAAAGGTTAGAACTTTGTATCGAAATATTGATTAAAAGAGCATAAAAGTGATAAAGATTCGAACTTTATAAGTATTTAAGGGTTTTTGAAGTTCTTTGATCGAAGAAAATCAGCTTGGAATCGTGTTTGTTGGCAGTTAATTTGGATCCCCTTGTATAAGGGTTTATCTAAATTGTGGTGGAATTTCTATAATTAAGGGTTTATAGAAATTGTGGTGGAATTTCTATAAGTAAGGGTTTATAGAAATTGTGGACGAATTTCTATAGAAATTGTGAACGAATTTCTATAGAAATTGGGTTTACAGAAATTGTGGACGAATTTCTGTAGAAATTGGGTTTATAGAAATTGTAGACGAATTTCTATAAAAATTGGGTTTATAGAAATTGTGGACGAATTTCTATAGAAATTGGGTTTATAGAATTGTGGACGAATTCCTATAAGAAAGGCTTTATAGAAATTGTGGACGAATTCCTATAAGAAAGGGCTTATCGAAATTCCTTGTATAAGGAGTTATAGAAATTGTGGGGTTATCGAAATTGCTTATAGGAATTGGTTATCGAAATTGCTTATAGGAATTGGTTATCAAAATTTCTTATACGAATTGGTTATCGAAATTACTTATAGGAATTCAGACTGTCGCAATTCACCCAGGCTTGTCGCAATTATGAATCTGTTGCAATGAATATCAATTGTGACTGCGGGGATGATTCGATATTATTCATTTGGGGTTTGAAGTGAGGTTTTACGGATGCGCGTACTTATTTCATCTTCATTCTTTCTTCCCTCCCGCGAAGATGACTTGTTTGGGCATATGTTAATAGGTGACGAAGACTTGGATATCTAGTTACGTTTGTGATTCTTTCTCTCTATACTCACAAAGTAACTATCACTTTAAGGAGTTACGTTGTAGTGCTCAGTATCTCACGTAGTTGACGATATGTCAAGAGGTTTTGTACTAATACTTTTGTTGAGGGTATAAGGTACACCGTTCTGAGTCACAAGGATAGTACAAGATTAAGTCACAAATCTGGGGGATTTTACTTCATTCGCAAGTTCGTCATATTGAGTTTTCCTCTCATGTAGTTACCAAAGATAGCCGATGTTATTGATACAGGGGGTTGGTAAAGAGTTAGACATTTTAAATGGTATTGTTAGTAGATTGGGTTTATCGACATCTTCTCACAGGCTATATGTTTAATGATAAAGTGCTTCCAGTTAACTATGTGGTAGGTACACATCATTATGCTGATTCCGATAAATCGTAACCTTCAGGGGAGAGAAATGTGTACATCGAGGACGCACAACAAGTTCACGTGACCAGGTTTAATGATTTATGAATGGATTTGTGTCGGAGATTGGTTGATTCTATATCCTTATCTTCTCATCTTTTTCTACTTACTTCTACCTTATCCACCTTCACCAACTTCGGGCAACAAAATCAAGATGATCAGTGGTTCAACTTGTTACTTTGGTGTTATCATTTCATGTGTACGTTACGGACTGATTTTTCATATGAAAGATAACTGGGATGCATTTGGTGGGATGAAGATTTTGATACTCTGTTCCCCCGAATGGACAATCTTGAAGAAGGTCGAGTCTACAGTCTGTTCTACATATTTCTCTGCGTGTTAGAAGACTAAAGATGGAATGCATTTAATTTTCTAAAGACTTCTTCAGATTCAGGGCATTCATCATAAAGTTTGTCAGTTTGGGGGAGAGCGCTAATTAGGGGAGAGTGAAAAGCCAGATTTAATCCCTAACTAGATTTGCTCACATTGTTCTTCTGTAAGTAAAGAGATAGCAGCTGAGAAGATTCTTCAAGATGAAAGAAGTAATGAAGTTTGAAGACCATTCTTGGAGCTGCTGTGCTTATGTTTTGTATCTAATTTGACTTGTAGGGAACATTGTAAGCAATTCCCGTATGACATCACTTTGGGGAGAGATTGTTAGCCTTAAAGTAATGACATATTCGGGAATTGCATTTCTTTCTATGTACAGGGTCTAGTTTAGTCAATATTGCTAAGTTAGGCTTGTATTTTTGTATAAAAACCTTCCTAGTCTCAACTAGGAAGGTTGGAATGTCTCATTTTGTAACATAAGGTGTGTGTGTTTCTCCTCATTCTCTCTAGAATACACACACACCTTCCCCATTCTTTAATCTAATATTACCATGTTTACCCTTTACTTTGAGCTTCCCCGACCCCCCGAACTACATAAATCACTTGTATTATCGGTCCTACAATTGTCTAAATATTTATAGAAAAATTACAACAAAAAAACTAAAGCTTAATACATTAGAAAATTTTGAAATTTTTTTCATTAAAGTTTATACTTGATCAACGATGAAATAAATATTTATATAAAAAAATCAAAGTTTAATCAGTTGGAATTTCGGTCATAGTTTTTGGCCTAAATTTTTTTTATGTTTAATTGATTTTATGAAAAAGTAGTTGTGTGATAAACTCATTTGTCGGTTGTTAAAAAGCTTTTTCTTTTTTTAGCATTTGCCAAATCAGTTGTGATATTGGCAGAGATTGCAATGTCAATGCAATGACGAAGTTACAAAAGCTCCAGTACATGTTGATGCTAGCCAAAAAGGAAGAGTCGGGTACACCGTTGACTGCTGAGGAATTTGACTTCATGGTTACAACAAAAGTTAATGATACTGCAGCAGATCTCAATGGAAACTTCAACTTTATGGCTAATCAGCAAGAAACAACATCATGCAGTGATTCTGAAATTCCTCCAACTTATGACACAGAACCACTCCATGAGGTACAAAATCCGTTTGCTCATGAAAAGCCACATTCTTTGCCTATCGAACCTAATTATGATACATATGTGGGGGAGCAAGTTAATAGCAATGTTAACTGTGAAACTCCATATATGGATCCTAATGAAGTTCAAGTTGCACAAAATGATGCTAATGATGAGGAAACCCGTGCTCTCTTTGAATCATTACTGAATAATTGTCGCATTGAAATTGAAAAAGTGAAAAAGGTCAATCGCGAATTAAAGGTCGCGAATGTGAAATTGACCGCTGAGCTTGAGAAGTATAAGAAAACTGAAAAAGTTTTTGAATTTCATAAAACACAACAGTCAGAATTAGAAACTGGTTATCGAAATTCCGTTTTAAAAGAAAAACAATTGCAAATCAAGTTTGATACAATTGATGTGAATTTAAACATGAAAATAAAATCCTTAAACGCGGAAATTTCTGATCTGAAAAACCAACTTTCTAAACAAACATCAACTTGTTCTGATCTTGAAAAAGGAAAGAAATAGTTGAAAGCAGATTTTTCAAAACACGAAAATGATCTTTGATGTGGTGCGATGTGTCGTTGCGGTTTAGCAGTATTAATGCCTACTCAAGTTTTAAATTTATATTTAGCTGACTTATCAATAAAACACACACTTAACGAGCAGTGTACCCGGTCAGTATGAATATAATGGTAAGTAGAGTGTCGATCACTAAGAGTGGAACGTATTATCTCGTTATTCTAATCAGTATTTTAATATATTAAGTTAGCTATACAACCTAATCTAACGCAAGGGGGTTTCAGCCTGAGAGACTGGCACAATTGGTTGCAATTAAATAATAAACTAAACTAATAGGCACGAATCAGCAAGTAGCACACACGTACATAGATAAATACTCGAGAAAATAAGAAGACCTGTCCTGATAGTTAAGTAGTTTGTCACTTGTTTTATTGCAAGTTTTATATGAAGTGTATAGTTCGATACAACGCACCGAGATTAAGTCCTTTCTCGTTGGTTCTAATATTATCGGCGAGTAAACCCTTAATGATTACTTATGACTATCCTATTTATCTTTCTTCCTACTTTTCTACAGACGATAGAATGCATAGGCGATCTAATAAATAGGCGAGGGCAGAGGCATGGCGACCCGATCAACGCTCAGCTAGACACAGAGGTTATCAATGCACTAATAAAAGTCACCAAAGACATCAACATATAAACTTTAATTAATGGGAAAGCAGTTTTAAGGGAGTGCAATCTTTCCGTTGTCACATTACACAAGCCACCAATCCTGATGAATTAAAGTTTACTAATACAATAAAACAAAACTACTTAATGAATTAAATACGTGCAGGACCTTCTTATAGCTCTTGTATCTTCGTTCAAGGTGTGTCTTGTGCTGCTGCCTTGACTGAATTCGTCCTAGGGTTTCTGTACTTCGGTCTTCTGTCGAACTTCGGAACTTTTAATTCGTCTGGTCTTTGTGGTATTTATAGTTTCTGTCTGAGGGTAAGATGCGGCGCATCTAGTAAGTAGATGCGGCGCATTGACTTAACTTCGCGTGGGGTCCAAGATTAATATATTCAGGAATATTCGTACACCGCCAGAAGATGCGGCGTAACTCCATAAATAGATGCGGTGCATGTCCTCTTGTATCTTGGATCGTATCTTGTGAAATCTGGATAGTGATGCGCCGTATGTAATAAGCAAGATGCGGCGCATCTGGAGCAGAATGTCTTGATCTTGTACATTTTGGTAGACTCTTAACTTCTTGCTTGTTTTGCTCCATAATTAGTCCAAAATCGCCAAGTTTCACCAAATGCTTGTTTTTACCTGAGAATTACAAAAGTAAACGATTAAGTATCAATCCTCATACATAGTATAATAAAACAAGTCAAATTAATAGGATAAATGATGGTAATAAAATGTACTTATTTGAGTTCATCAAATATCCCCCCACTTGAACTTTACTTGTCCCCAAGTAAACCTTAGATTAAATCTTATGAAAATGTATCCTAAAGAATATTAGGATTTATTTTTATATTTAAGCATGTATTCATTTTTGTCATAATCACACAACCAAACACTTAACGAATTAGAAGTAAAATAAATATTTTGATAAAAGCAAATCTAATCGTTTAACTGTCCAGTCGTGACAAATATTCTATCATAAGCTTGGCAAGTATACACATCTCCCCCACTAAAGCCAAGGAATAACAAGTCTAAAGCGGCAAAAAGAGTTTTGAGGTTTAAGGGTTAATTATTCTCCTTAATCTCTATCGATCTCAAATTCCAGAAAAGGCGACAAAATCACAAATACATGATCGAATCCACGAACACGATACTTGCAATTGCTCAAATCCTTAACTCGAATAGGCTAAAGATAGGTCCAAACTTTACCAATAATATTATATCAAAAAGGGCGACAAAATCATAAATACATAGCCGAATTCACGACTACGATACTTAAGATTGCTCAAATCCCTAATCTCAATAAATCAAAGGTTTGGTTAGATAAAGAATAATACAGGGTATGGATAATATTTGGGATATAAATTGGTGTAAAAATAAAAAAAATAAACAAAACAGATAAATTAAAATCCTAAGTGTGGTTAATCACTATCCCAACCATCCCATGAATAAGACTCATATCATTGAATAACTCACGCTTTAACACTTGAAACACACGCTTTAGGTAGACACGAATTATACTCAACAAGTTCTCAATCAAAGAATAAACCTTAGTTGGTGTTCCCATAACTGCCAACTCCCATTCAATCCATTAATATACAACAACTAGTGGTGATATCGACCACTTAATACAAAACTTTACATAAGTTGGTTAAAACAAACATCCAACTCTTCCTCTTTTTTTTTTTTTTTTTTTTTTTTTTTTTTTTTTTTTTTTTTTTTTTAATTTTTTTGAACATATAAACAAAGATGTGTAAAATTTCACCACATCACTATAATGATAATTCTGGATAATTTTTCCATACTTTTCATAACTTCAGAAATAAAGGTAATAGTGAAAGTAGTAAACACACGAAAAATAAACTCAAAGATATACAATATTTACTTTCACTCCAATTGCATTGTGCAATTTCCCGGCCTAACCATAGATAATGAATTACGCACGCGAACACAGGTAATGTAAGGAAACACACTTTGCCTAAAGCAATTAACCAACCACAGATTTTAATCTACAGGGTAGGCTAAGGTGTAAGGGTGTAACGAAACATTTTAAACATTGGTGTAAGAAACGAAAGGAATGGCTCTGAGTGTTTTTCTAGGGGTATCTTACTCTAAAAGTGAGAGTAACAAAAGGGTTTATACGGGGGTTAACTAACCAGTGTAGTTAGTTAATATCACATAACATATAATAGGCTATTTGGGTGTAATCCTAGAAATTTACCAATTTAGACAAGTCATTCCAATTATACAAGATAATACTTATTATGGTGGTCTCGAATAGTATACAAGCCAAGTTCTAAAGTTTACAAGTCACCGGCACACTCATAGATTTGTGAATTTTGAAAAATCACAATTTTTGAAAATAACGTCATGTGTGCAGCTATGCAACTTAGACTTTAAACAAAAACATGCTAAAAAATTTTAAATTTTGATATATTAAGCACATTTTAAGCATATTTTGAAAAAGTTTAGGACAAGTAAGTGTTAAGTGTTCTAATTCTCCAATCCCCCCACTTAAGTTAAACAACGTCCTCGTTGTTTGTATCAAAGGTTAAAAACTGGAAAATAAAAGAATTAGAACAGAAAAACTCCCCTGAGATTTGCTCGGTATGATCCTCCATTTGTATAAGAGCAAAAATCAACTTCTTGTGGATGAGAACGTTTAACTTCATAATCAATGTATCCACAGGAAAGGCAGGAATCTATAATACCACCAAGGCTTTAAAACACACCTAAATTAAGAAAGGTTCAAACTTGCATAATACATTAGTAGTTAGGAAAAATAAAACATAAAAATTAAAAATGAAAATCATCAGGTCAGTCGATGCGCCGTATCTTATGGAAGAAGATACGCCGTATCGAGCCTGGAATAAATACGGATCAGAATAGAAGATGCGTTGCATCCTTAACCAGGGATGCGCCGCATTAAAATAAACTAATAAAAAGTTTTATAGTCGAAAATAAAAAATAAATGCAGAAAAATAAAGTAAGATATGACCAGTGCAGGAGATGCGTCGCATCTCAGGATTGAGATGCGCCGTATCCTCTGCGGGCCTGACTGACTCGACTCAGAACAGAATAATAAAAATTTTCCGGGTTGTCTCCCGGTCAGCACTTGTCTTTATTCCAGAGTCTTCAAGTTAGACTCACGTTCAGCTCTTTAATATCGATCATTGAAGGAGTCGGAAACATCGCGCTCCCTCATCGCCAATTCAGTAATATTGAACACTCCTTGCTCGTCCTTAATTTCCACGCTGTTCTTCTTCAATATCTGTATAAACAAAGTTCTGTCCCTTTCGGGCAGAGATGACAAAATGATAGACGGGAAATTCTTATTATCATATAGGCATAAATAAGCAAGGTGGGGTGGTAGTTCAATAAACACATCCTTATTCAAATTCGTTTTCTCAACTATTCTCCTACGTTTGTTAATTACTACGCAATCATACCACTCATCATCAGAATCATTAACAACATTGCGTCTAAGTTCGGTAGGTATATTAAGGTCAATAAATTCCTCAAAGTTCTCATGATTAGGATTAGTTGAGTTGTTTTGAATCAATGTTTCTCCCATAAGCCTAGCTTCAAGATCGAGGTCCATATGCTCTCTTAATCCTAGCACATAGACACCTCTAATTATGCTTTTAACAGGATCTTGGCACTTATAGACTAGTTTATTATTCCCTACCCTTAACGAGATTTTTCTTTTAAATACATCAATCTTAGTATGGGCAGCAGACAAGAAAGGTCTTCCAAGGATTAAAGGAATCTTAACATCCTCGGGCATATCTAATATAACAAAGTCTACAGGGAAAATAAACTTCTCAATCTTAACTAGCACATTATTAGCAATCCCTTCAGGTCGTTTTACCGTTTTATCAGCCAATTCAATAAGTAATTTAGTTGGTGCTAATTTTCCTAGTCCTAGGGTAGTGAATGTCTTAAGAGGCATAACACTAACACTAGCTCCTAAGTCAGCTAACACATTATTGAAAGATATATTATTAATTGAACAAGGCAAAGTAAAACTTCCTGGGTCCTTTTCTTTATGAGGCAAGGCATGTAAGTCGGTTGCAGAGCTCTCATCTTTCATTGTAGCCTTGATCTCCCCTTCAATCTTCGTCTTCTCTTTGAGTAGTCTCCTTAAACTGATTGAAGAATTAAAGAAAAATTCGGGTCTTGCACCATCATTACCATTCATCGGTCTTCTCAGAAAAGGAATGTTAGGAGTGACTTCTTCAGTGGTGCTTATGGCCTTGACATGATCTCTTGGGTTGGTTTCGGTTGAGCTAGGTAAACTTCCATATCCCCTTTCTTGAAGAACTTTGCTCATTTGAGCAATTTGTTGTTCCAATGCTTTGATCGAAGCTCCTTGATTTCTTGTAGTAGTGTCCGTTGAAGCTCGGATTTCTTTGATCATAGCAGTATTCTCTTCATGTCTTTTAGCAGCATCGGCCATAATTTGCTTTAGAGTGTCATCTAAAGTCTGCCTCCTTTCTTAATAAGCGGGATTAAAGTTGTTCTTTTGATAGAATCCCGGGTAGCTTCCCTAAATCTTCCTGAAGGTCGGAATGGTTGTCTAAATTGGGTGTAATATGCTTCTTCAAACGTCTCACTTTCATTCTTATTCGGGCAATCTTTAGTGTAGTGAGGTCCTTCGCACTTTTCACATCCAACTTGGGCAGCATACACTTTTTCATCACGCTTCTTCATCTCTCTACTAATTTTATCCAATTGAGCTTGAATAGCAGCAAACCCGTCAAAATTAGTGCTGCTCTTAGATCTAGTAGAGGTCCCATCGTGCCATTTTTGAGAATGATCAGCAGCTTCTTGGATCGCTTTCCTAGCATTGGCTGCACTCATTTGAGGCACAGCTCCCTTAGCGTCCAAGATTTGTCTAGTAGGCACGTCCAATCTTTGATAAAACAACATTATCTCCTGCATAGGGGTTAGATAGTGTTGAGGACATTTTACCAGTAAATCTTTAAATCGTTCCCAAGCTTGATAAAGAGTTTCATCAGGCTCTTGCTTGAAACTGTTGATAGCCTCCATCTTTTTAGCAGTCTTAGCAGGTGGACAATATCTCTTCAGGAATTTGCTCTTCAAATCTTCCCATGTAGTGATTGAACTAGCAGGTTCATTCCTTAGCCACTTGTTAGCAGCCCCTTTTAGCGAGAGTGGAAAGATTCTTAGCATGATTTGATCGTCAGTGACTCCTTCTGAAGTAAACAAATCTGCAATCTCGAGGACCTTTTCAACATGCTCATTAGCATCCTCATGTTCTGATCCACTGAAAGCATTCTCTCTTAGCTCCTTGAGAAACTAACCCTTCAATTCAAATTTTGACTTATCATCAAACTTTGGTCTAGCAACTCCTGAAGTGTAATCAGCACGGGTTTTGTTCATGTATTCCTCCATAGTTGTGTTTTCGCCCATTGTTTCTGTTTCTTCTTCCTCTTTCTCTTCAGAAAAATAATCAAGCTCGAATGAACTTGAAGTATCAAAGCTTTTTGTGTCGAAAAGCCTTTTAAGTGAATGAAAGACTCGTTCAGGATCTTCGAAAGGTTGAATCAAGTTCTTCGTAGAACTCCTGGTCATGCACTTCCTGAAATAAACACAAAAATATCAGTAGGGTATGCTCAAGAAAGTAATATATCAGAAAATTAACAACGAAAACGGAATACGAAAAATTAAAGTTACTGATATCTGCAGAAGATGCGCCGTATCCAAAAAGTTGGATACGCCGTATCTTACAATCGTTAAAATTAAATCAGACTTTATCAGAAAATAGATACGCCGCTTAGAAATTAGAATGCGCCGTATCAATTTTAATAATCAAAAATCGATATTTATTTAAAATTAAATGCGTCGTATTAACAAAAGTTAATGCGCCGTATTCTCGTTACGTTTCAAAATATAAGATTTTTAATTCAGAAGATACGCCATATCGACAGAGATCGATGCGTCGTATCTGTTTAATAATTCGAAAACTGTTTTTAATTAAAATAATAGATACGCCGTATCTGCTAAGGCAAATGCGTCGTATGGCGTTAACGTTTAGAAAAAAAAATTTATCAAAAACAGATACGCCGTATCTTTGGGGAAAGACGCGTCGTATCGAATTAATTAAACGCGTTGTATTTTATAAAAATTAAACGCAATACGCCGTATCTATAAAGATAGATGCGCCGTATCATTCGATTTAGCTCAGTACAACGATAGCAGAACACAGAAAATACGAAAAATAAAAACAAATAAAAGCAAAAACGAAAATAAACACAAATAAAAGCAAACAAATAACACACAAAAACAGAAAATATGCAAAATAATACAATGAATGCAAATTAACTAATACACAACACAGTTAGCGGTTAGATTAAAAAATTAAAAACCTAATTAAAATACTAATCAAATTAACAGATAATAACAATTCACTCCCCGGCATTGGCGCCAAAAACTTGATAAGGTGCGATGTGTCGTTGAGGTTTAGCAGTATTAATGCCTACTCAAGTTTTAAATTTATATTTAGCCGACTTATCAATAACACACACACTTAACGAGCAGTGTACCCGGTCAGTATGAATATAATGGTAAGTAGAGTGTCGATCACTAAGAGTGGAACGTATTATCTCGTTATTCTAATCAGTATTTTAATATATTAAGTTAGCTATACAACCTAATCTAACGCAAGGGGGTTTCAGCCTGAGAGACTGGCACGATTGGTTGCAATTAAATAATAAACTAAACTAATAGGCACGAATCAGCAAGTAGCACACACGTACACAGATAAATACTCGAGACAATAAGAAGACCTGTCCTGATAGTTAAGTAGTTTGTCACTTGTTTTATTGCTAGTTTTATATGAAGTGTATAGTTCGATGCAACGCACCGAGATTAAGTCCTTTCTCGTTGGTTCTAATCTTATCGGCGAGTAAACCCTTAATGATTACTTATGACTATCCTATTTATCTTTCTTCCTACTTTTCTACAGACGATAGAATGCATAGGCGATCTAATAAATAGGCGAGGGCAGAGGCATGGCGACCCGATCAACGCTCAGCTAGACACAGAGGTTATCAATGCACTAATAAAAGTCACCAAAGACATCAACATATAAACTTTAATTAATGGGAAAGCAGTTTTAAGGGAGTGCAATCTTTCCGTTGTCACATTACACAAGCCACCAATCCTGATGAATTAAAGTTTACTAATACAATAAAATAAAACTACTTAATGAATTAAATACATGCAGGACCTTCTTATAGCTCTTTTATCTTCGTTCAAGGTGTGTCTTGTGCTACTGCCTTGACTGAATTCGTCCTAGGGTTTCTGTACTTCGGTCTTCTGTCGAACTTCGGAACTTTTAATTCGTCTGGTCTTTGGGGTATTTATAGTTTCTGTCTGAGGGTAAGATGCGGCGCATCTAGTAAGTAGATGCGGCGCATTGACTTAACTTCGCGTGGGGTCCAAGATTAATATATTCAGGAATATTCGTACACCGCCAGAAGATGCGGCGTAACTCCATAAATAGATGCGGCGCATGTCCTCTTGTATCTTGGATCGTATGTTGTGAAATCTGGATAGTGATGCGCCGTATGTAATAAGCAAGATGCGGCGCATCTGGAGCAGAATGTCTTGATCTTGTACATTTTGGTAGACTCTTAACTTCTTCCTTGTTTTGCTCCATAATTAGTCCAAAATCGCCAAGTTTCACCAAATGCTTGTTTTTACCTGAGAATTACAAAAGTAAACGATTAAGTATCAATCCTCATACATAGTATAATAAAACAAGTCAAATTAATAGGATAAATGATGGTAATAAAATGTACTTATTTGAGTTCATCAATCTTCTTGATGAAATCATTGAGAAACAACAAACAGTTAAGAAATTGGAAGATTTGCTTGTGAAAATGAGTCATTCTGCTCAAACAATTCATATGCTAATTAAAGATCAAAACCCGCTTTTACACACAATGAAGAAAATGGCTATCGGTTGTGAAAACCCTTATACACTCAAGAAAGCTCAGAAAGAACAGAATGTTTTGTATAATGGTAATGTGATATTTGCTAAGCATGATCCTCCCGCTGTTCGGGATTCTGATGAAACGATTGAGCTTGTTGAAGAGAGTAGAATCAAAATGAAACAAAAGAACCCAGAAATAAAACCAATTGATTATAACAAACTAAACATACTTTCTGGAGTAAATTTTGTTAAACAACAACAAAAACCAATGGTTTCCAAAAACCCAGTTGTTTCAACAAAACAAAAAGTTGTTTCCAAAAATCTTTCAAACTTGGAACAAATGTCCTCTAACAACCCTTTTAACATAAGTGAAGCTAGAAGATATTTGGATTATCTTAAAAAGAGAATGGAAATATTTCAAAGTATTGTTGCATCCAAAACAAATATCAGTATCAACAACTGGCATTCAAGTTTTCATGCAGAACAGAAAAAGATGTTTGACACAGAAATTATTCCTCCACTAAATGCCATTAGTGCGAGAGTAATTAATGTTGAAAATGAAATTTTAAAAGAAACATCCGACTTTGTCAAGGACCACAAATCCCTCGTTAAGGAAGCTAATGAAAACGTTGAATACATCAAAGTTTTAGAAAACCAACTTGATTCTCTTTTTGAAATAGCTTTGTCGACTGATATTATGTCCATTATTTACCAAACATATTATGTTGAAGACGATGAAAGACTTTGAGCTGAGACTTCTGCAATTATTTTAAAATATGAAAATGCTCTTGTTAAGCTTGAAAAGAAAATGTGTCATATTTTAAACAACTTGATCGAAAACACGAGGAATGCAAGTATGACAAATTGTCGTATGAGCGTGCCTACAAGGACATGCAAGAGCAAAATGATCTTTTGAGAGCTCAGCTGCAAAGTCTAAAAGGGAAGGGTGTGAATACTAAGTTTGGAAAACCATCGACTACGGTGAAACCAAATGCTTCAAAACCGGTTGAAAAACCAAAAATGTCTATTTCTCAGGTTGTTTCAAAAGTCGATGAGAAAAATGATTTGACAAAACCAGTCACTCCACATTCCTTGCCCATCAAGAAAAGAATATTAAAGATTGATGAAAAAGGTGTTGAAAAAGAAAAAACGTTTGTCGAGGAACCACAAGTCATTACACCTGATCTTTCTAGGAATAGTACACGGACTATGACAAAAAACTGTTAAAGAATCTGTTGGTTCTAACGACATGGTCCACAATCACTATCTAGAAAAAGCTAGGCAAAAGGCACAGATTCGAAAAGATGGAATTTTAGGTACAAAACCTAGATTGATGAATTCTACAACATTACAAGGCACTGCTAGTAGTAGTAAACCATTACCTAGGAACACTCAACAAAAGACTAGGGATTAGCTTGCATCTAAGAGTAGTTGCGCAAAAGAAAATGTTATGCACGTAGAATGCAACACTAAGAATTCAAATTCCTCTTTGAACAAGAAACAATTTCCAAATGACAGTAGTGACAAAATTAAGGTTGCTGTTTTAAACAAAAATGTTGAATTTGTCTATCCTACATGTCAAAAATGTGTCTTTTCAACTAATCATGATGCATGTGTTGCACAGTATATCAAGAAAGCAAATTTACGTGCTAAGGCACAATCCACTAAGACACCAAATAGAAACAAACCCGTTGATAAGAAGCAAGAGGCTAAGAAACCTAATAGGTGGATCTCTACAGGACGTAGTTTTTCTCAAAATGAGACTTCAGCTGCATCTGAAAAGAAAACAACTCCTAGATCTTACCTTAGGTGGATTCCCACGGGAAAAGTTTTTAAAATAGTTGGTCTTAGATGGATTCCCACAGGAAAGATTCTTGATAGTTGCACCACGACAAATAATAGTGAAAATCATCAGGATAAGGATGTAGAAACCACTACAACCATTGATAGTGAACACCCTGAGAGTGATGATTCATGTACCTCTAACACTGTTATTTGTGAAAACTCTTCGTCTTTGGTTGCAGGTGATTCAACTATCTCAGAACCCTGTTCATCAGAGGGTTCTAATTCTGTAAATTCTTCAAAATCATTCTTTCAATCTTCTATTTTTGATTTTCCATTTCTTTTATAAAAACAAAAAGAAAATACAAAATTTGAAAAACCAACAAAAGCAAAATACAAAAATAGAAAATTTCAAAATTCAAAAACAATATTAAATGAAAAAATCCAAAAATATTCTTCTCACGACATGTCTCTCGTATAATCGATATTCAGTACGTATCTAGAAATGTCATTCAACAATGATACGGACATGTACAGATGCTTGAGCGAGGGTTACCTAAAATTATTTTCAAAACATGTCGTTTCTCAAAATTTTCTTCTTGATGGCTTCGGAACAACTCAGTTTTGGACCCGAGCTTAATGTAATGGCTTCGAAACAACTCAGTTTCGAACCCGAGCTTAATGTTTTGGCTTCTGGACACATCAGTTCAGGACCCGCGCTTCAAAGAAAGGAAAGTACTTATTCAAAACAAAGGATTTAAATATTTTTTCGAGCACTTATCCTAAATATCTCTATGGCTTTCGTATACTTCAGTGCGAAACCCGCACTTAAATGATGACTTTTGATTATATCAGATCAGGACTCGTGTTTTCAATGACAAAATAAAAACCCTTGAGCACATGATCAAGATTTTTCAAAAAGATTTTCAAAATCTTTCTCAAAATTCTGTGTTCAAGATAACTCCCTCTAAAACCCGATAAAACATGCTTTAGTTAAGTGGGAGTTTAAAAATTAAAAAAATATATTCCAAATCATGCTAAAAATGATCCGTCTATCTCTCCAAAAGCCTTATTTTAATCCGTTGATATCAAAAATATTACAACATGCTATTTTTGAGGGGGAGAAGACGTGATTAAAATGTGATCAAACGATAACCTCTCAACTTTGAGAAATCGTGGATTGAATCTCAAAAAGAGCTCTCCAAAAAGACTCAGATCTGAACCCTCAAATTGACAAAATCAAAATGTCAGTAATCGAAAAGACTTGTCCGGGACGGGTAATAATTTCAAGCTGGTTATCCAGTGATGTAAACGTGTCTCGCAAAGGACTTGTCTGAGTAGAATGTACCAATTTGAGAGATTCTTCTTTGAATATGACCGGGACGGGTAATAATTTCAAGCTAGTCTAACTAGTGATGTAAACGTGTCTCGCAATGGTCATATTAACAGAAAATCGATCAATTCAAATGTGCATACTCTACCCACCATGTGCAAACTTTTCTAAAAATGCATGAGCACATGTGAAGGGGGAGTATTTCAGAAAATACAAAACTCTCGAAGTGTTAACTAGGATGTGTTTTATTCATAAACACTTTGAGAGATTTTTCACAAAAGGTTTTATGGCATGTGATCAACAAATCTTGGATAATCATGGAGTAATAAGGTGATTATGATTAGGTTATGTCCTATGATCCGCCAGAGCCGGAGGGATCTACCCAAGGACAATTCCAATAGATTAGAATTAGAAGTCCTTAGGTAAGATTGAAAAAAAGGAGTAAATGAGAAAGGGAACAAACGGGTTGAAGAATGAAAAAGAAAAGTTTATGAAAGGGTGAAAAGAAATAGTCCTCCATGAAAACTTAGGGCAGAAACCGGGTCAATACATCTGCTATTGGTTATCACAAGTTGATACTGATATTGAAGACAAGACGTCATGGACCCAGTGACGCGCTGCACCACCCCTCCTAGCCACTCAGATATCTCTTAAAAGATATTTGTTTCATTTCTCACAGAGAACACTGCATAATTTTTCGGCCTCTCACACCGAGATGAGTTGATATTGAAAAGGTGGCACTCTGACTACTAAAACTAAAACGCACATTATCAAGTCTAGAGCCATGTGATTCATCTAAAAATCTCTTAGGAACACTTTCAATATAATACACCTGTGTTCACCAAAAAGGACACAAGGTGTACAAGAGTCTTAATGAGATCTAGGGATCTTGCCTTATATCATGATGGTTATTTGTTTCAAACGGTCTACAGTTATGGAGTGATACTTCTGTATACTTCAGAGGCTAACCTGGATTGTGGGTTGATGTGTCGTGTGTGAGTACAAGTTTTAAATTTATAAAGGTCGAATTACCGAATCTAGAAACAACACATACGAGCAAGTGAACTCGTCCGTTATAGCAAGATTATGATGGTAAGTCGGGATCGTTCGCAGGGATTTGTGTAGTGAATCGAATTGTAAGTTACTAGAAGTAAATTCCTTAACAAGTAATGAAAAATAGAATAATTCAAATGATTAAAAACTACACTTGCTTAGACTAGCATACTACTCATTGATAAGCATGATTGTGATAACTTTGGACAACATGTTGGTATTGATAATTAGTTTGGTGAACTAATCTATTGTTTCTACAAATTAAACCTTCGTCAAGATTTTAGTTCATAAAAACAAGCATTGCGTTTAACCACTCAATTCAAGGTCAATTCAAGGTTCATAAGTTGGTGTACCTTAAACACAAAAATCATCTTTTGCTTTATCAAATAGCTTAGGAAATGGTCAATACAAAAGGTAACCGATCATAGACAAAAGGTCACAATTGAGAGTAAACTATTAATCTTTCGACCCTTGAAATGGTTTACCATCAATCCTATTTTTGATAGACAAAAGCATTCTCATTACAACCACAATTAACTTTCTTTGTTTAATCAAGAATAATGGGTAAAAACAATCATTCATAGACAAATGATTATAACTAGTTGAATAACAATAGTTCTTTCGACCCTTAAAATTATTAGCAACTAGTTAAACTTGATTCAACGCATGTCACTACAAAACTTAATCACGATTGGATCTTAGAATCAACTTGAAATTGAATTAAAACATGTCATCACAATCATACGCATATCAATTGGTAATACACATCATCTAAGCAAGTGCACAAAGGCACTAGCCACTCATAGCAAACATGAACATAATCTCAACACTTTGAACATTAGAAACCATAATTGAAAGTCTTACAATGATTGGAAATAGATTACAAATGATAAAGTAATGATACCCCAAGGATTGGTGTTGATTTCTTGATGTTTTGACCTCCAAATAATGACTTCTTGACTCTCCAACTGCTCCTGGACTTTTAAGGACGAATTTTAGAGTATTTGATGAGTGGTGGATGATTACTAGTTTATTGATTAAGAATTAGCACACTAAATATTCCACAAATGATCCTATTAATACTCCTCCCAAGGGTCTTGGTTCATTAATGCTTCACTTGTCCTCCAAGTAGTTTAGAAGAGCCTAGAATCCTTATTAGAAGGCCTTAGAACCGGATATATGAAAAGACAAAACTTAATGATGAAGTTTTGGTAAATCAGCAAGCTTCCAACCGATCGGTTGGTCTTCGGAATTGCCTCCATCCGAATCGGTTGCGGGCAGCCTCCGATCGGATGGATGGTTGCTGTTTTGGAACATTTTGGACTTTTGTCGTCTTGGCTTGATTTTTCCTTTTTGGGTCTTTGGTTCTTCATCCAAACTTGATCTTTTCAACATCTTTGAAGCTAATCAACATGAATACTTGGACCTTCATTCTTTGAAATGCCTTTTTGATTGGGTCTTGGTATAAGAATCTTCGCACTTTCATAAATATTTCCTTCTTTCTCATTTTTCTCATCTTTTTCTTCCTTTTTCCTGTTTTTGGCCACATATGCTTTGCAAACACACTTTGGTACGATTTAGTAACAAAAGCATATAAATATAACCAAATAACATACATAAAAACACGAATAACGCTACTAAAAACATGCACAATTTGAGCGTTATCAAATCCCCCACACTTGAACTTTGCTTGCCCTCAAGCAAATCTAGCAATAAAAAAACTTATCCACATGGTACACAAGAATGTTTAAAAAGATGTGATGCAAATCTACCAAGTACGGGTACAAGTTAGATTCATCATTTTAAGCTTTTATGGTTGAAGCATCGAGATGTTTAACAATACCCAAATGATTTTCTTGCTTGATATACATTACTAAACACCTCACGAAGGGAAATGAAATATAATTCACTCAAAACACTCATTTGTATGGTGGAGTATATAAGAGAAATCACACTCATTTGCTCAGTCATGATTTAAATATTACCATAAGCTTGTACAAGAAACAAAACTACACCGAAATGGCGTGAGCACCAAGTATAGATATCAAAGAGGGCTTTTATTCAGGTTTAAGGTTTCGAGGGATAAGCAAGACTGATGTGCAACTACCTTATGCAAAACATAATAGATCGCTAACAACGAATTCTCGCATCACCAAATAACGGATGGTCACTAGGGTATATCTTAGATCGCTGACGCGCTATTCTCATAACGGATGGTCACTAAAATACACACTAGATCGCTAGCAACGTTATTTAATTCCTCAAGAAATCGGATGGTCACTACATGTCCATACACTTGATAATTTCACAAAGTCAAAAGGGTAGGAATAAGGCATGGGATATTATATTTTTAGAAAAGGTTGAAAGGAATGAATATACAAAATAGTCAAAGTCTACTGCCTAGATGTTACTAGCTATTTCGAACCGCTATCATGCATTCTTGAAAACTCCACACTTGATTGCACTTTACATTATTTCATAGCTCATTGGCTATTTTTATCACCTTATTGTTGCGATGACTTATTATTATTATTATTATTATTATTATTATTATTATTATTATTATTATTATTATTATTATTATTATTATTATTATTATTATTATTATTAATTTATTATTATTATTATTATTATTATTATTATTTCATCTCATGTCATCTTATAGTTGTGATGACTTCACTTGGATAACTACTTTTGGAGTTTACAACTTTCTTCGTACTTTCATGATTTCCCACATAACATCCATCTTGCCAAATAGCTAGCAACCAACCAAGACTTGACTCAGTGTAAGGCTAGGCTAAAGGTGTAAAATCTTTTTGTATTTTTTTGGATTTTATCAAAGAAAAAGATAGGCTCAGAGGGTGTAACTAGGGGTATCTAGCGCTAAAGATAAACGCTAACAAAAGGTTTTATACTGGTGGTTAACTAGTCAATGCAACTAGCTAAATATCAATTTGGAAGGCTTATTTGGGTTAAATCCTAAGGTTGCCTCTTATCACGCATATATACTTATATCACTAAGAAAAATGATGTCACAACGGTCTCGTAATGATTTACAAGCACAAGTTCTAGAATAAATAAAATCGCCGGCACACTCATAGCATAAGAATTAAAGCATAAGAGATGTATGCTAAATATGATACAGGCTTAAATTCCTCACATTGTAGTGAAAAGGGCTATAACATGTGCTAGCTAATGTTATCAATCCCAGAATGGATTGCAATATTAATCGGGACACATCTCAAATTTTTCAAAAATTACAGGTTTTACCAGTGGATAGATCCAGTTACTTTAATATATAATCCTTTAAATGACAAAGAACTAGATCATAAGCGCATACAACATTTAAAATTTAGCTCAGAATTTACAATTTATCCTTATTTTCCTATTCACCCCCACACTTAAGTTAAGCATTGTCCTCAATGTGATATACGAAAAGAATGAAAATAGGGAAATAAGAGAATAAACCATATTTTCTTGCTTCAGAAGATTCTTTGATCCAAGACCATACTTTGTAATCATTACCTGCAGTAATCTTAAAACAAAAAGAAACACACGAAATATGTCTACGTTTTATTAAAAGTTAGTGATACACCCCCACACTTAAGTTCAACTAAGGGATTAGAGAAACTTTGGGATATAATCACCTTTGAAAAATAAACTAAGAAATAAAATCGCAAATAGAAAACACACGGGTTGCCTCCCGAAAAGCGCTTGTTTTATTAACGAGTCATCAGCCGGACTCAAACTTCCTTCTTGCTACGTTGGTGTAATTTTTGATTTTTTCTTTGAGACTTTTGGAACATACACCACATTTCCTATCACTATTCCTTCTCCAGTTTCATCTATGTTTTCCAATTTGATTCTTTCTCAAGGTCTAGGAAGAACATCATAGATATAACCAGATTCCTCGGCCCATGGAGTGTTTTTCTTGAAATCGGCCGGAAAGGGTGCCATGAATGTTATTGCTTCATAGTCTGATTCAGGTGGAATTCCTTTAATAGAAATCTCATTCATTTGCTCCTTATCATAATATAATTTAATTCGGTGACCATTAACAATGAAACTTCCACCTTGCTTGTCATGTAATTCAACATACCCAGATGGAAATCTATGTTTCACTATATATGGGCCAAACCATTTTGGTTTTAGCTTAGGTGCTTTGAACTTGTATTTCATATTAAAAAGCAGAACTTTGTCTCCAGCTTTGAATTCTTTCCGAATTCTAAGCTTTCTGTCATGATACGCTTTGGTTCTAGCTTTGTAGAGCTTGGAGTTCTCGTAAGCTTGGAGTCTTAGTTCATCGAGTTCATGCAATTGCAAGAATCTCTTCTCTCCAGCTATTTTGAGATCAGGGTTACAGCTTCTGAGTGCCCAGTAAGCGCGATGTTCGATTTCGAACGGCAAATGACAAGTTTTTCCATACAAAAGTCTGTATGGTGTTGTACCAATTGGAGTTTTATAAGCCGTACGAAATGCCCACAGAGCATCATCGAGTTTTCTTGACCAAACGGCAGGATTGTCTTTAACCGTTTTTTCAAGTATCCTTTTTAAGGCTCTGTTGGTATTTTCGACTTGACCACTGGTCTGAGGGTGATAAGCTGTGGCGAAACAATGATGTACTCCGCATCGTTTCATAATTTTCTCCATTTGTTTGTTACAGAAATGGGTTCCTCGATCACTTATTAAAGCTTTGGGAATTCCATAACGAGCGAAAAGCTTTTTGAGAAAATTGACAACAACTCGAGCATCATTTGTGGGTAGAGCTTCTGCTTCAGCCCATTTGGAAACGTAATCAATAGCAACGAGAATATATTCGTATTTGTGCGATTTGGGAAATGGTCCCATAAAATCGATTCCCCAAATATCGAATATTTCACAGACTTGAATGCTCTTTTGAGGCATTTCATCTCTACGAGAAAGACTACCGGATTTTTGGCAAGCATCGCAGTTTTGGACAAGAGTATGAGCTTCTTTGAAAATAGTCGGCCAATAGAATCCAGCATCAAAAACTTTTTTAGCTGTGGTGGAAGGACCATAGTGTCCTCCAGTCGGGCCATGATGGCATTCATCAAGAATTCTTCTTCTTTCAGAACCAAAAACACATCTTCTTATCATTCCATCGGGACACATCTTGAAAAGATAGGGCTCTTCCCAATAGTAATGTTTGAGGTCTGAAAAGAATTTACTTCGTTGGCCATGAGTTAATCCTTTTTTGAGAATCCTTCCAACGAGGTAATTTGCATAATCAGCAAACCATGGAATTTCTTTCTCATCGACTGTGTCAATAGTCATGAGAGTTTCATCAGGAAAATAATCATCAATCTCGTCTTCCTTTAACTCTTCCAAGTTCGGATTCTCAAGACGAGACAAATGATCAGCAGCTAGATTTTCTGCTCCTTTCTTATCTTTGATTTCGATGTCAAATTCTTGGAGTAGCAAAATCCATCGGATAAGACGCAGTTTTGCATCTTGTTTGGAAAATAGATATTTGAGCGCTGAATGATCAGTGAACACAATTGTTTTTGAAAGCACAAGATAAGATCTGAATTTGTCGAAAGCAAAAACAACGGCTAATAATTCTTTCTCCGTAACTGTATAGTTTTGTTGCGCATTATTGAGTGTTTTGCTGGTGAAGTATATAGGACAAAAATGTTTTCCTTCACGTTGTCCTAATACAGCTCCAACCGCAAAATCGCTTGCGTCGCACATGAGCTCGAATGGTAGTGACCAATTAGGTGAAACCAAAATGGGTGCACTAGTCAGTTGGGTTTTCAATGTTTCGAATGCCTTCATGCAATCTGCATTGAAGTCAAAAACATAATCTTTTTCTAGAAGATTCGTCATTGGACGAGATATTTTGGAAAAATCCTTAATGAAATGACGGTAAAAACCGGCATGTCCTAGAAAACTTCTAACGGCTTTAACGTTTGTTGGAGGTGGTAATTTGGTGATAACATCTATTTTTGCTTTGTCAACCTCCATTCCTACACTGGAAATTTTGTGTCCTAACACAATTCCTTCAGTCACCATGAAATGGCATTTTTCCCAGTTGAGAACAAGATGTGCAGCTTCGCATCTTTCGAGCATTTTGTCGAGATTAGAAAGACAAGCTTCAAATGAGCTTCCAAAAACTGAAAAGTCATCCATGAAAACTTCCATCGATGTTTCAAGCATGTCTTGGAATATAGCAATCATACATCTCTGAAAAGTAGCAGGTGCATTACACAATCCAAAAGGCATACGCCGATAAGCATAAGTTCCAAAGGGACATGTGAATGTAGTCTTTTCTTGATCAACAGGATCAATGGGAATTTGGAAATATCCTGAAAAACCATCAAGGAAACAAAAGTACTCGTTCCCTGCTAATCTCTCAAGCATTTGATCCATGAGTGGCAAAGGAAAATGATCTTTTCTGGTGGCTTTGTTTAATTTTCTGTAATCAATACATACTCGCCATCCTGTGACAGTTCTAGTAGGAACTAATTCATTCCGTTCATTAGTCACAATAGTCATTCCTCCTTTTTTCAGAACACAGTGAACTGGACTCACCCACGGACTATCCTCGATGGGGTAAATGATACCAGCATCAAGAAGTTTGATGATTTCTTTTTTAACAACTTCTTTCATGTTGGGATTGAGTCGACGTTGTCTTTCTACAACGGGTTTTGCATCTTCTTCGAAATTGATTTTGTGTTTACAAAAATCAGGACTGATTCCTGGGATGTCAGATGTTTTCCATGCAAAAGCTCTTTTATGCTTCTTGAGAACAGAAATGAGGCATTCTTTTTCCTTATCTTTGAGCAACGAAAATATGACTACTGGAAGAAGTGAATTATCCTCCAAGTAAGCATACTCAAGATTTTTGGGAAGTGGTTTCAGCTCAAGATCAGTTGGTGGTTCTTGAAGAGATGTTTTGATTCTCAATTGATCATTAAAAGTGATTTCCTCAAAATCTTCTTCTATTTCTCCTTTTTCAACTTCTGTTTCTTCTTCTTCTTCAAACTTTACTTCCATAAAATCAGCGAATTCTTTATCAAAGTTTGTTTCACTAATTTTTTCTGAAGTAGTCATGAATGGATCAGAATCGTCAAGTAATGCATCCAATTCTTCTTCAGTGACTTCATCGATTACATCAACGTTAAAACAAGTGTCATCACTGGAATATGGATATTGCATTGCTTTATCGATTAAAAAGGTAATTCTATCATCTCCAACTCTAAGATTGAGTTCTTTTCCTTTTACTTTGATGATCGCATCAGCGGTGTTTAGGAAAGGTCTTCCTAAAATAAGAGGTACTCTACTATCTTCCTCCATTTCTAAGATCACAAAATCCACAGGAAAAATGAATTTACCAACTTGGACAAGCATATTCTTAGCAATTCCAACAGGATATTGATAAGAATGATTTGCTAATCGAATACTCATCCTTGTAGGTTTCAAGGTATTGATGGAAAGTTTAGAATACAACGAATAGGGCATCAAATTGATACTTGCACCTAGATCGGCTAAGCATCGCATGTGATGTTGTTTCCTAAAGTGCACGGAATCAGAAAACTTCCAGGATCTCCTAGTTTCGGTGGAATTTTGTTTTGAACAATAGCTGAACATTCTTCATTCAGAAAGGTAGCGGATATTTGCTCCAACTTGTTCTTGTTATTAAGAAGTTCTTTCAAAAATTTCCCATAATTTGGCATTCCAGCTAAAACATCAACGAGGGGAACATTGAGTCTAACCTCTTTGATTATTTCAACAAACTTCTTATAACGTTCTTCCATTCCTTCTTTCTTAAGGCTTTGAGGATATGGAATTTTTTGTGTATACGCCTTAACTGGTGGGATGGGTTTGGGTGGTGTTTTTTTTGGTATTTTCCTTTTTTGCTTCTTCTTCCTCTTCACTATCATCATCGATGATCGTGGTATCATTTGGATTGGGTGGTGGATCATAAGAAAGACCACTTCTTGTGCATACAGCATTTATATGCTCATTTCGAGTATGTGGTGGACGATAAGTTTTATCATTCAATCCAGATGATGTCGGCTTAGGGTTGGTCTGGGTATTACTTGGCAATGAACCAGATGGTCGGGAAGAAATTTGATCAGAAAGTCTACCAAATTTGTTTTCAAGATCTTGAATCGATGCTTGATGATTTTTCTGACCTTGCTCAACTTTGGTTTTGAGATTGAAAAATTGGTTCTTGACGAACTCATTGGTTGATTTTTGAGCAGTTACGAATTCTCTCATCATTTTCTCAAAATCGGATTCTTCTGCTTTTTTGTCAGAGGTTTGTGTGGTTTGATTGTCTACTCGTGGTTTAGAATCACGGTTGTTATCCCTTTGTTGACGATCTTGCCAATTTACAGAATTTCGTCCGTAATAATTTCCACGATAACCGCCTCCACGGTATCCTCCTTGGACATAATTGGCTTCTCCTTCTTTGGGTTGGTCCATTGGTTGGTCGTCACATTCTGATGATGGGTGATTACCTCCACAGTTGTTACAACCGTCTCGCATTTCTTTCATTTCTCCTTTAAGGTCTTTGTATTGCGAATCAATTTTGGAAGTTAATGTTTCCATTTTCTCCATGAGTTTAGAGGTATCGGAACTTTCAGCAAAAGCAACGGTTTTTCGTAAGGGTTTGGTTTTGGCATCTTTTGACCAGTCGAGTTTGAGAAGAACTCGGTCTTCTAGCAATTGGTATGCCTGGTTTGGAGTCTTATAAAGAAAAATTCCTCCAGCATCAAGAATTCCTTGAGATGCTTCATCTAGTCCATGGTAGAAGATTTGGATAATGGTTCCTCGTCCTAAACCATATCCATGACAACTACGAAGCAAATCTTTCATACGAAGCCAGGCTTCGACGAGCGATTCATTAGGGTTTTGTGTGAAAGAACGAATTTCTCCCATGAGTCGATCAAAAATGGCAGGTGGAAAGAATCGGCTTACAAAAGCTTGCCTCATCTCCTCCCAAGTATTGATAGTTCCTGGGGTTAATTCATTAGACCACACTTTTGCGTCTCCAGCAAGTGATGATGGAAAAAGTTTGAGTTTAATGGCATCCACATTGGTGTCGCCATATCGGAACATGCCACAAATTTTGATGAATTCGGCAATGTGCTTGTGAGGATCGGCCCTCGAACGGCCATCGAATTGACGGTCTTTAATCATAGAAAGATGGTGACCTTTCACGGTGAAATTGTCACCTAGGTTGACAGTAACAATAGCAGCTCCAGGAGTGGGTGCTACGGTTCGGTTGGCTTCCCACATGGGTCTATCGTCAGCCATGGGAAAAGGTTGCTCGGTGAATGGGTTATAAACGACTTTAGCTTCACAAAGATTTTCAAACGGTGGGTTTCGTACTCTTGGTACACGGTTGGCTAATGGAACAAATGGTTTTCTTTTCTTTCTTTGTCTTCGGACTAAACATTCGGGATCTGAAAAAGGTGAAATTGGTTATATTCCGGTTGATCGAGTGTTCATACAATTCCCAAGAGAATCGAGGCAATGTTTAAATACACGATTAAAGAATGGAAACAGGTTGAAAAATCAAGTTTGGTGATCCGCTCGGATGGGAGAAATACCGATTGGATACTTGTCTCGGTAAAATTGATTTTGGTGAAAACCGATCGGATGGAAGTTACTACCGATCGGATGGAGCTCTCGGTAAAATTAAAAATTGGACAACCGATCGGATGGATGAAATACCGATCGGATGATCAGCTCGGAAAACTTTTTTTTTTATGAAAACGAACTATGAACTTCCAAACCCTATAGAAACACGATCAAAATCCCCGGCAGCGGTGCCAAAAACTTAATGTGTCGTGTGTGAGTACAAGTTTTAAATTTATAAAGGTCGAATTACCGAATCTAGAAACAACACATACGAGCAAGTGAAATCGTCCATTATAGCAAGATTATGATGGTAATTCGGGATCGTTCGCAGGGATTTGTGTAGTGAATCGAATTGTAAGTTACTAGAAGTAAATTCCTTAACAAGTAATGAAAAATAGAATAATTCAAATGATTAAAAACTACACTTGCTTAGACTAGCATACTACTCATTGATAAGCATGATTGTGATAACTTTGGACAACATGTTGATATTGATAATTAGTTTGGTGAACTAATCTATTGTTTCTACAAATTAAACATTCGTCAAGATTTTAGTTCATAAAAACAAGCATTACGTTTAACCACTCAATTCAAGATCAATTCAAGGTTCATAAGTTGGTGTACCTTAAACACAAAAATCATCTTTTGCTTAATCAAATAGCTTAGGAAATGGTCAATACAAAAGGTAACCGATCATAGACAAAAGGTCACAATTGAGAGTAAACTATTAATCTTTCGACCCTTGAAATGGTTTACCATCAATCCTATTTTTGATAGACAAAAGCATTCTCATTACAACCACAATTAACTTTCTTTGTTTAATCAAGAATAATGGGTAAAAACAATCATTCATAGACAAATGATTATAACTAGTTGAATAACAATAGTTCTTTCGACCATTAAAATTATTAGCAACTAGTTAAACTTGATTCAACGCATGTCACTACAAAACTTAATCACGATTGGATCTTAGAATCAACTTGAAATTGAATTAAAACATGTCATCACAATCATACGCATATCAATTGGTAATACACATCATCTAAGCAAGTGAACAAAGGCACTAGCCACCCATAGCAAACATGAACATAATCTCAGCACTTTGAACATTAGAAACCATAATTGAAAGTCTTACAATGATTGGAAGTAGATTACAAATGATAAAGTAATGATACCCCAAGGATTGGTGTTGATTTCTTGATGTTTTGACCTCTAAATAATGACTTCTTGACTCTCCAACTGCTCCTCGACTTTTAAGGATGAATTTTAGAGTATTTGATGAGTGGTGGATGATTACTAGTTTATTGATTAAGAATTGCACACTAAATATTCCAGAAATGATCCTATTAATACTCCTCCCAAGGGTCTTGGTTCATTAATGCTTCACTTGTCCTCCAAGTAGTTTAGAAGAGCCTAGAATCCTTATTAGAAGGCCTTAGAACCGGATATATGAAAAGACAAAACTTAATGATGAAGTTTTGGTAAATCAGCAAGCTTCCAACCAATCGGTAAAATGTCCAACCGATCGGTTGGTCTTCGAAATTGCCTCCATCCGAATCAGTTGCGGGCAGCCTCCGATCAGATGGATGGTTGCTGTTTTGGAACATTTTGGACTTTTGTCGTCTTGGCTTGATTTTTCCTTTTTGGGTCTTTGGTTCTTCATCCAAACTTGATCTTTTCAACATCTTTGAAGCTAATCGACATGAATACTTGGACCTTCATTCTTTGAAATGCCTTTTTGATTGGGTCTTGGTATAAGAATCTTCGCACTTTCATAAATATTTCCTTCTTTCTCATTTTTCTCATCTTTTTCTTCCTTTTTCCTGTTTTTGGCCACATATGCTTTGCAAACACACTTTGGTACGATTTAGTAACAAAAGCATATAAATATAACCAAATAACATACATAAAAATACGAATAACGCTACTAAGGGGTCATTTAAGCCTTAAATCGTATTTATTTGATCAAATATTGCCCTAAATCGTTCCTTTTGTCATTTTAGGTACTTTTGAGGAGAAATCTGGAAAAGGAGGCATTTTGGACGTTTTTGGAGCATAAAAGTGAAGAAAACGACAAAGTCTCAAAAATCGGCTAAAAGTTACTCTTGACGGCGTCACAATTTACTCTGGACGGCGTCAGGATTTGGCAAGAAAAAGTGGACGTGAAATTTACTCATGATAGGCCAGTGAAAATAGCATGTGAATTCTGACGGCATCACGCTTTAACTTGATCAAGGGCGTCACGGCTTAAATCATAAGGGGACGGCGTCACGTTCACGAGCTGACGGCGTCAAGCCTTGATAAGCCAGAATGGATTTTTGAAGAGCTAAAGAGGGACGGCGTCAAGAAGGTCATCCGGGAACCCTAGAAGCGGCGAGGTGACGGCGTCACAATCCATAAGGTGACGCCGTCAGATGTAAAAATCTATATATAGTTTTCTAAATTATTGTCATTAGGGAGGGCTTAGTGTGTGGAATTTTGGGAGAAAACCCTAAGACGATTTTAGCTACTTTTTCAAGGCTTTTTGCCTTGAGATCTTCCATGTTACATTGAAGATAAGTTATCAATTAATCATTCAATATGTCTATGTGTTGTTTGATTTTATCTTATTCTTGTCTTTTGATTAACATGTTAGGCTAAATTTATCTTGTGTTTGCTTAGATCTAATGAAACCTAGCTATTGATTATTGGTTATTAGTGTGTTGTTAGTTGTATTGGATGATTGTTTATCTATGTTAGGCTTAAGAAAACTGGCTAACTTCCTATTCGGTAACTTGCTTGAACGTCTTAAGAAACATGAACCAAATGCGTACTAAAGGTTTTTATGGTTGTATTTAATGCACAAGCGAATTCTAGTGATCCCATGTTAGGAGCTTCCTAGCCGGCTCGACATAGGAGTGAAGTAGGAGCTTGTAGAGTTGGGGAAGTAAGTACGCCACCCCACGAATGGTATTAAGGAATACACCCGTCATCCACGCGACTAATACACACTAATTAACCGGTAAAAGATAGTTAGGGAGTAAGGAAATCTAAGTAAACACATTTCTCTACACATAAGTTTCTCACCACATTTTCTTTCTGTTATTTTATTTTATTTGCATTCGTAGTAATTTTGGGTTAGTTGACTAGCAACTAATTCCGCCCACTCCTTCAAACCCGAGATTTTACTTGCTTTCATAAAAATTATAAAAACATAAAAAGAATCTTCCTCAACCCTTAGACCTAATTAGAGTAGTCTTTCACACCTAACGAACACTATTCCCTGTGGAGCCCGTACTTTAGGAGAGTATTCCCGTCCTAGCCACCATGGCTATCGAAACACCATTGAGCTCACTCAAGGAGCCAATATCACACCCTTGCGATCCGACACCATCCGGTTGGTGCAAAGCGGATGCGCATTCCATGGACTTCGTTCTGAAGATCCTAATCAACATCTCAAGGACTTTCTTAAAATCGTTGATTCTATAGACCTTGATGTTGCCACTCGAGAGACGACCCGATTGCGTCTCTTCCAATTCTCTTTGCGGGACCAAGCTAGTCAGTGGCTAGAACGTCAACCCGCAGGATCCATCACCTCTTGGGATGATCTCACCACTCGTTTCCTTGCTCAGTTTTTCCCACCGGGAAGAACTACCAAGCTAAGGAATGATATCTTGATGTTCCAACAACGTCAAGGCGAAACTCTCTACGAGGCATGGACTCGATTCAAGGACTTACTCCAAAAAGTCCCTCACCATGGCATAGAACTTTGGCTCCAAGTCCAAATCTTCTATGACCATATCAATCTCTCCACGAGGCAAACCATTGACCAATCGGCCGGTGGCAAGCTACGTGATCTAAGTGCGGAACAATCATGGGCTCTCCTAGAGGATCTTGCTCTTTATGACAACGAAAGTTGGAGTGATCCCCGTGATTTGAATAAAACGGTCAAGGCAATATCTTTGCCTTTGAACAATTCAAGCACTTCTGACCGTAGGATCATAGAACTTGAAGACCAAGTCAAGTTTCTCATGAAATCCTACGAGGCTCCTAACCCTTCAAGCCAAGTGAACAAAATCACTTCTTCGTGTAAATTATGTAGTGGTCCCCACGACACTCATGATTGCATGGAACTTCCCAAACAGGCTTTCAAAGAATTCGCATCCTCGCGAATCGATAAGGCGGGAGATAAGTGGCTCGCCACTAATTATGGGCCCAAAAATTCCGAAGATGGGTATGAGGCATGGAAGAATAAGCCAAATTTTAGTTGGAACCAAACTCGTAGCGTATCATTCAATGACTCTACCCCGCTCACCTGGTCTGAACATTATCCTCAGCGACACACGCATAAACAACAAACTCGCGAGGAATCACTGCAAAAATTCATTCTCTCTCAAGAAACACAGCTCTCCAAACTTGAGAATCAATTCAGACAACAGCAAGTTGATATGAACAACAAGGTCGATAACCTGTTAAAGGTTATCAATGATCGCCTTGCTGGCAGGTCAACTTGTGAGTTGGCACGAGTTAATGAGATCAAATCTGTTACGGTGACCCACCAAACACCCCCTCCTGTAAAAATCAAGCACCCTAGTAAACTCTTCAAATACATATCACCAAACGAAAAAAAAACAGGAGATACTCATACCCCTTCGAAACCTCTCCACTTCGTGAACACCATTACAACAATGCTTGTTCCTAAACCAAATTTGGACCAACAAACAGCCAAGAATGTGGACAATGAAATGGAGGGTGAAGTTCCCGAAAAGAAACCCGAGGCGCCCGACGACTATCTAGACTCACCAAAGAACTCGAGTACAATAGAGGTGAGTGATGAGGAGGGCTCGGAAGAGAAATCCGAAATGCCTCATGGGCTCCCAGGACTGCTAGACCGCCCCTTGGTAGTGGAACTTGAGAGGGGCACAGCAAGGTCGCCTATGGGATTCGGAGAGAGAATAGAGGATGGCGCTCCTAGGGTCTTTAAGATATCTTGCACCACTAGGAAAAAGTTTATAAAAGATGCCTACATAAACCCCAACTCTTCTATGAGCGCAATATCCCTCTCTCTATATAACGAAGCCTTCACTGAACAAGTCAAAGATGAAGGGTATAATATCATCGGGGTAATAAGGAGGGTACCAATTGTGATAGAAAAGTTCCTCTTTCATATCGAGTTAACTGTAATTAATAACATGAACTCTATCATCAGCCCATCCTTAACTGGCCTTGTTCTAGGCAAACCATTCATAAAAGCAACGGGAGTGATACTCGATGAGGATGATAGGAGTGCATTATTTACCGATGGTGTCAGGAAAGTGATTTTTCGGGATGGCTGTGAAGAAGTGTATGAGTATCAACCATCAGCAAGTGGCAACACATGGGGGTTACACGGTAGAAGGCCTGGCCGAATTAAGCGACATGATCCAAATAATCTCAAAATACCTTGCATGATTGGTCACAAGCATTTTTATAATGTTTACATTGACACATGTTTACCCAAAAATGTGATGTCCTTGTTTCATTATAACAACATTTGCAGATGGGGGATGATTCATAAAGGGAAGGACGACATCGGCCTAGATGATGATATACAGGTGTTTGTAGGAAATATGACATTCACTATGAGCTTCGCAATCGTCGACAATATCGAAGAGTACATCGATCCCAGGTTATCACAAGTTGTTTTTGGGGCACCTTTTTGCCAGGCCACAAGCTTGGTTGTGGACGAGCTCAATGGGATCATGACTTTCACCGATGGGATTAGGGAAATCTCATACCAAACACCTTACAAGATGAGAGAATTCAAGGAGATTGATTATAAAGGGCTCGATGGGTTAAGTTCCCAACTCGTGTTATGTGATGATGATGTGAGAAGGGGATGTAAGGACACTTTTGACCTGTCAAGCGGATTCTTTAAGCACGATAAGGAACTTAGTTCTAAATACCGAAACAATCCTTTTGATCACGTGGACCCGAAATACCTTTACTATGAAAGTGATTCTGATAGAGGATCAAAGGAGAATGGCCTAGGAACCGTGACCGATGATGGAGTCACGTAATGTACGTGACTTTGAGTCTAGCTACAAGACTCGTTAATAAAGAAAAGCGCTTCTTGGGAGGCAACCCAAGCTTTATTTTATTTGCTTTGTGTGCTTATTTATTTGTTTGTTTGTTTTTATTTGTTTCCGTATGTGTGTTTAATTTTTATTAGTATTGATTCATGTTCAAAAGTAATTTGTGAAAATGCTTTATGTTGTTTTTAACTTCGTCTTAACTACATATAAAGGTATTTTGCAAAAGTTAAGTGTAAGGGAAATCTAAATCGGTTTATTAGAACACAAATGAACATGAATCGTAATAATAATAAATTAGCATACATATTCGTATTTGTTTGAGTCAAATGCTTGTATCGAGTCATAATGATGTTTTGCAGGATTTCCAGGAAGTAAGGTAAAGGTTTTTCCAGAAATTTTCCGGAAACTTAAAATGAGAATTTTTGTCAGGTCATTTCTGACGGCGTCATGGTTTATAACCTGACGGCGTCAGATTTAATTTCCAGAAATTTTTAAAAGTTTTGTTTTTAAAAAGTTTTTATTAAAATCTCCAACTTATAATCTCCAGGAATCTGCAAAATTATCATTCCACAAGCATTATATCCTTATATATAGATTTTTTCCCGCCGATGTTATGCAGGTTTTCGTGTTTGTTTTCTCAGGTTTAACAGGTTATTTTGGACAAGGAGATGTTTTTGGATCAAGCTTGTGGCGATGCATTAGTCATGGAGCTTCTACATTACTTTGGAGGAAGATTTAACCGTGTAATTTCATTATCCACCGAGCGAATCAGGGGAGTATTTGATTTCATTCTTTTACCTTATTTACTTTTACATCTTGTTATTTGAACATTGGGGACAATGTTCATCTTAAGTGTAAGGGGGGTAAAAGTACGATTTTAGAGAATGCCATTGCGCTTGATTTTTGTTTGTTTAATAATAGATGTGTAATAAAACTGAGAGAAATACTTGTTAAGGTAATTTTAGTGCCAAATTTAAAATTTTTTACAACATATAGGAGTGAAACTTTGGTCTTAATGAGCGTCTCATGGATAGGAGTTATATGACTAGCACAAAACCGTACCACTAAAAAATTTTCCACCCCAAATATGTGAGGTTCGCCCCTAGAATTGGTAGGAAAAGCATTTATGCTATGATGTGTGTACCGGTAG
Source organism: Artemisia tridentata subsp. tridentata (assembly GCA_021014915.2). Lineage (NCBI taxonomy): Eukaryota > Viridiplantae > Streptophyta > Magnoliopsida > Asterales > Asteraceae > Artemisia > Artemisia tridentata. The sequence continues at coordinate 22,103,324 of CP139507.1, read as the reverse complement.
CACTTAGATTCTAGAACTTGCGTTAGGACCATTCCAAGGCCACAAGTGAGACTACATTCGTGTAGTTAGATTTGCTACATGATAAGAGGCATTAGGATTAACCAATTGTTTTACACCTGTGTTTTTGTTATAATTACATTGGCTACATTGGTCAAGTAATTCTCCCACACCCCTTTGCGTTGTACTCATTTTTAGTACACGATACCCCTAGTACACCCCTCAGAGCCTATCTTTTCGTTTCGACCTTTAAGCATTTTACTTAAAGGAAGAATTTGTTACACCCCACTTAAATGTACACCCAAATCGCCTTAGCCTACCTTGTATGCACTCATTTTTAGTGCATTATTGTTACAACATTTGTTTAAACCCAAGTTAATTATCTAGTTGATTACATGGTTGCTAAGTCGAGTCATATCCTTGTACATATTGTTTTGGGACGATTGAGACTCATGGGTAAAGTACTAGTGTAATGGAGTAATGGGGAAGAACATCATTTATTACCCCCATATGTGCTAAATGTTTTAAAAGTACTCCAAGTTTTTCGATTATCTTAATTCGAGTCATTAAAATAGTTATTTGTAAAGTTATGTAAAAGTTCAAGTGTAAGGGGGATGCAATGCCCCTATGATGTATTATTTTGGATGGTAGGGCAAAAGTGTATGCAAAAAAAAAAAAAAAAAAAAAAAAAAAAAAAAAAAAAATCGAAAAAATCAAGAAAAATATAAAAAAAAAAAAAAAGAGAAAAAGAAAAATAGAAAAAAACATACGGACTACCATCCCGTTTCATTTTATGTTTGTTTTATGTTTTTGTTTTTGTTATTTCATTTTTAGCTTAAGATTGAGTCTAGTCTTGGCTTAGCAACATTGTATAGTACATGTAATTGATCAAGATCTTTAACTCGCCACCAGTAAAATATCCCGTATCCAACAAAACCGTGTTTTCCTTTTCCCTACACCTAACGTTATACCCATGAAAAAGCCCTCTTTGATAGTTTATCTTAGGTGCTTACGCCTAGTGGAGGAGGTTTTCGATCCTTTCCCAAGCCTATGGTAATCTATTTGCTATGACAGGTAGTGAGAGATATTATCCGTTTTCATTTATGAGATTTATTTTGATGACACTTGAGAGATGTGAGTATCTAAACACTACTTGTGAGGTGCTAGTTTGTAATCTCCGTGCTTATTATGATTAGAGTGGAACGATTATTTGTTGTAATTACTTTTATGTTTGCATTAAATGACCCCTAACTTGTATTTTGATTAGAATAAAAGCGCATTTGCTTGAGGACAAGCAAATCTCAAGTGTAAGGGTATTTGATGAAGCGAAAAGTGTACCGCTTTTAAGGGGTCATTTAAGCCTTAAATCGTATTTATTTGATCAAATATTGCCCTAAATCGTTCCTTTTGTCATTTTAGGTACTTTTGAGGAGAAATCTGGAAAATGAGGCATTTTGGACGTTTTTGGAGCATAAAAGTGAAGAAAACGACAAAGTCTCAAAAATCGGCTAAAAGTTACTCTTGACGGCGTCACAATTTACTCTGGACGGCGTCAGGATTTGGGAAGAAAAAGTGGACGTGAAATTTACTCATGATAGGCCAGTGAAAATAGCATGTGAATTCTGACGGCGTCACGCTTTAACTTGATCAAGGGCGTCACGGCTTAAATCATAAGGGGACGGCGTCACGTTCACGAGCTGACGGCGTCAAGCCTTGATAAGCCAGAATGGATTTTTGAAGAGCTAAAGAGGGACGGCGTCAAGAAGGTCATCCGGGAACCCTAGAAGCGGCGAGGTGACGGCGTCACAATCCATAAGGTGACGCCGTCAGATGTAAAAATCTATATATAGTTTTCTAAATTATTGTCATTAGGGAGGGCTTAGTGTGTGGAATTTTGGGAGAAAACCCTAAGACGATTTTAGCTACTTTTTCAAGGCTTTTTGCCTTGAGATCTTCCATGTTACATTGAAGATAAGTTATCAATTAATCATTCAATATGTCTATGTGTTGTTTGATTTTATCTTATTCTTGTCTTTTGATTAACATGTTAGGCTAAATTTATCTTGTGTTTGCTTAGATCTAATGAAACCTAGCTATTGATTATTGGTTATTAGTGTGTTGTTAGTTGTATTGGATGATTGTTTATCTATGTTAGGCTTAAGAAAACTGGCTAACTTCCTATTCGGTAACTTGCTTGAACGTCTTAAGAAACATGAACCAAATGCGTACTAAAGGTTTTTATGGTTGTATTTAATGCACAAGCGAATTCTAGTGATCCCATGTTAGGAGCTTCCTAGCCGGCTCGACATAGGAGTGAAGTAGGAGCTTGTAGAGTTGGGGAAGTAAGTACGCCACCCCACGAATGGTATTAAGGAATACACCCGTCATCCACGCGACTAATACACACTAATTAACCGGTAAAAGATAGTTAGGGAGTAAGGAAATCTAAGTAAACACATTTCTCTACACATAAGTTTCTCACCACATTTCTATTTTTTGTTATTTTATTTTATTTGCATCCGTAGTAATTTTGGGTTAGTTGACTAGCAACTAATTCCGCCCACTCTTTCAAACCCGAGATTTTACTTGCTTTCATAAAAATTATAAAAACATAAAAAGAATCTTCCTCAACCCTTAGACCTAATTAGAGTAGCCTTTCATACCTAACGAACACTATTCCCTGTGGAGAACGATCAATCCCCCGTACTTACCACTACACTATACTACATCGGTCAGGTACACTGCCTGGTGGGGTTGTAAGCCTCTTGAGATCCCTCGAGAGGTAAAACCTGTTGTAAGGTTACAAAACCACGCATCAAGGACCCTGTTGTACGCTTTATTACAACAATCCTAACAGATAAGAAGTTTTCATGCAAAGTTTTTCAAATCTAAACTTCTTAATCTTAAGCAAAATTTTATTCAAATATTCTTCAAAAGGTTTTTCAAATCTTTTCAAAAATTTTGCTTAAAAATTTTAAATTGTTACTCCCCACTTGCTTCAAAATTTACAAAAATGTCACAACCATTGCAAGTTCCGAGGGGGAGTATTTCTGAAACAAATTTTGTTCCAAAAAGTTCATGCATATCAGTTTCTCCCTATTAACTTTCAAAAAACAATGATTTTAATCAAACGGTATCAAAAATACCATCGAAATGCCATTTTTGAGGGGGAGAAATGTGATTAAAATGTGATCATGGTTCGAAATCTCAAAGGAGCTCATCAGAAAGACTCAGATTAACCATCGAATTGACGAAGCTTAAATGTCAGTAATCGAAAAGACTAGTCCAGGACGGGTAATAATTTCAAGATAGTTACCCATTGATGTAAACGTGTCTCGCAAAGGACTTGTCTGAGTAGAATGTACCAATTCGAGAGATGATCATTGATATGACCGGGATGGGTAATAATTTCAAGGTAGTCTAACTAGTGATGTAAGCGTGTCTCGCGAAGGTCATGTTCATCGAAAATCGATCATTTCAAAATGTTCGAACTCTACCCAACATGTGCAATTTTATCTTAAAATGCATGAGCACATGTGAAGGGGGAGTATTTCAGAAAATGCAAAACTCTCGAAGTGCTAACTAAATGTGTTTTCTCATAAACACTTTGAGAGATTTTCACAAATGGTTTTATGGCATGCGATCAACAAATCTAGGATAATCATGGAGTAATAAGGTGATTATGGTTAGGTAATGTCTAATGATCCGCCAGAACCGGAGGGATCTACCCAAGGACAATTCCAATAGCTTAGCATTAGAAGTCCTTAGGTAAGATTGAAAAAAAGGAGTATAATGAGAAAGGAGAAAGAAGGGGTTGAAGAATGAAAAAGAAAAGTTTTTGTAAGGGTGAAAAGAAATAGCCCTCCATGAAAACTTAGGAAAGAAACCGAGTCAATACATATGCTATCGGTACTCACTAAGGTGATATTGATATTGAAGACAAGACGTCATGGACCCAGTGACGCGGTGCTCCAACCCCTCCTAGCCACTCAGATATCTCTTAAAATATATTTGTTTCATTCCTCACCGAGAACACTACATAATCTATCGACCTCTCACTCCGAGATGTGTTGATATTGAAAAGGTGGCACTCCGCTCCACGCCTCCGATGACTAAAACCAAAACGCACATAATTGAGTCTAGAGCCATGAGATTCATCAAAGATCTCTTAGGAACACTTCTAATAAAATACACTTGTGTTCGCCAAAAAGGACATAAGTTGTAAGTGTCATAATGAGATCTGAACCTGGAAGAGCTGGACGATTTATTGCTAACTGTTTTATGCAGGTACTGAAGAAAGTCCATACATCATCGTATGTCTCAACATCTACATTGGAAGAATAAACGCTGTGAATACATGAAGATGTTGATCAAGGCAAAGAACAATCCAAAAGACGATACGATGAAGATCACAATGCATGAAGGAACGAAGAATCACAAAGTTCAAAGACCCAGAAGTCTAAAGATCTAATCACGTAGTGCATCTTTTGAATGACCATCCCTTAGGGGGAGATTGTTAGCTTTATTTTTAGAGTTAAAGTGATGGTCATTCAAATATATTAGAACTTTGTAATATATGGGCTTGTGTTAGAACTAGTGTTAATTGTAAAAGATCAATCCATTGGTCTAAAGCCCACAAGCCCATCAAAGCCCATTAGGCAAAGTGGCTGTGATATAAATTCATCACAAAGCCTCATTTGCAAAGTGGTTCACAGTGGGTGTATGTGTGTGTTTAATAAAAGCAAAGCTTATCATCTTCTCATCTCTCATTATAATATTCGATCCATACATCAACACCATTGTCCCATCTCATTCTCTTGTGCTTAACGCCCCATATTGTGTGACAAAGAGTGATTATCGACTATAACAGGAATTTTAGGTATCAAACCTAGGGTGATGAATTCTACAACATTACAAGGCACTGCTAGTAGTAGTAAACCATTACCTAGGAACACTCAACAAAAAACTAGGGATTGGCTTGCATCTAAGAGTAGTTGCGCAAAAGAAAATGTTATGCACGTAGAATGCAACACTAAGAATATAAATTCCTCTTCGAATAAAAATTTTCCAAATGACTGTAGTGACAAGGTTAAGGTTGCGGTTTTAAACAAAAATGTTGAATTTGTCTGTCCTACATGTCAAAAATGTGTCTTTTCAGCTAATCATGATGCATGTGTTGCACAATATATCAAGAAAGAAAAGTTACGTGCTAAAGCACAATCCACTAAGACACCAAATAAAAACAAACCCGTAGATAAGATGCAAGAGGCTAAGAAACCTAATAGGTGGATCTCTACAGGACGTAGTTTTTTCTCCAAATGAGACTTCCGCTGCATCTGAAAAGAAAACAACTCCTAGATCTTACCTTAGGTGGATTCCCACGGGAAAAGTTTTTAAAACAGTTGGTCTTAGATGGATTCCCACAGGGAAGATTTTTGATACTTGCACCAAGACAAATAATAGTGACAATCACCAACAGGAAGTAGAAACCATTACAACCGTTGATAGTCAACACCCTCAGAGTGATGATTCATGTACTTCTAATACTGTTATTTGTGAAATCTCTTCGTCTTTGGTTGCAGGTGCTTCAACTATCTCAGAACTCAGTTCATCAGAGGGTTCTAATTCTGTAAATTCTTCAAAATCATTCTTTCAATCTTCTATTTTTGATTTTCCATTTCTTTTATAAAAACAAAAACAAAATACAAAATTTGAAAAACCAACAAAAGCAAAATACAAAAATAGAAAATTTCAAAATACAAAAACAATATAAAAATGAAAAAATCCAAAAATATTCTTCTCACGACATGTCTCTCGTATAATCAATATTCTGTGCGTATCTAGAAATGTCATTCAACAATGATACGGACATGTACAGTTGCTTGAGCGAGAGTTCACTAAAATGTTTTCTAAAAACATGTCGTTTCTCAAAATTTCTTCATTATGGCTTAGGAACAACTCAGTTTCGGACCCGAGCTTAATCCGATGGCTTCTGGGCACATCAGTTCAGGACCCGCACTTCAAAGAAAGGAAAGTGCTTAATCAAAACAAATGTTTTAAATATTTTTCGAGCACTTATCCTAAAAATCTCTATGGCTTTCGTATACTTCAGTACGAAACCCGTGCTTAAATGTTGACTTCTAATTATTTCAGATCAGGACTCGTAATGTTAATGTCAAAATAAAAATCCTTGAGCACATGATCAAGATTTTTCAAAAGGATTTTTCAAAATCTTTCTCAAAATTCTGTGCTCAAAATAACTTCCTCCAAACCCGATAAAACATGCTTTATTTAAGGGGGAGTATAAAAATTAAAATCAAAATGTTCCAAATTTATGCAAATCCATCTATCTCTCCAAAAAGCCTTATTTAAATCAGTTGATATAAAAAATATCACTAAATGCTATTTTTGAGGGGGAGAAAACGTGATTAAAATGTGATCAAAAGATAATCTCTCAACTTTGAGAAATCGTGGATTGAATCTCAAAAAGTGCTCTCCAAAAAGACTTAGATCTGAACCCTCGAATTGACGAAAACTAAATGTCAGTAATCGAAAAGACTTGTCCGGGACGGGTAATAATTTCAAGCTGGTTATCCAGTGATGTAAACGTGTCTCGCAAAGGACTTGTCTGAGTAGAATGTACCAATTCGAGAGATTCTTTTTTAATATGACCGGGGCGGGTAATAATTTCAAGCTAGTCTAACTAGTGATGTAAACGTGTCTCGCAATGGTCATATTAACTGAAAATCGATCAATTCAAATGTGCAAACTCTACCCACCATGTGCAAACTTATCTAAAAATGCATGAGCACATGTGAAGGGGGAGTATTTCAGAAAATACAAAACTCTCGAAGTGTTAACTAAAATGTGTTTTATTCATAAACACTTTGAGAGATTTTTCACAAAAGGTTTTATGGCATGTGATCAACAAATCTAGGATAATCATGGAGTAATAAGGTGATTATGGTTAGGTTATGTCCTATGATCCGCCAGAGCCGGAGGGATCTACCCAAGGACAATTCCAATAGATTAGAATTAGAAGTTCTTAGGTAAAATTGAAAAAAAAAAGGAGTAAATGAGAAACGGAACGAAGGGGTTGAAGAATGAAAAAGAAAAGTTTATGAAAGGGTAAAAAGAAATAGCCCTCCATGAAAACTTAGGGCAGAAACCGGTTCAATACATCTGCTATCAGTTATCACAAGTTGATACTGATATTGAAGACAAGACGTCATGGACCCAGTGACACGCTGCACCACCCCTCCTAGCCACTCAGATATCTCTTAAAAGATATTTGTTTTATTTCTCACGGAGAAAACTGTATAATCTATCGGCCTCTCACTCCGAGATGTGTTGATATTGAAAAGGTGGCACTCTGCTCCATGCCTCCGACTACTAAAACTAAAACACACATTATCGAGTCTAGAGCCATGAGATTCATCTAAAAATCTCTTAGGAACACTTTCAATATAATACACCTGTGTTCACCAAAAAGGACACAAGGTGTACAAGAGTCTTAATGAGATCTAAGGATCTTGCCTTATATCATGATGGTTATTTGTTTTAAACAGTCTACAGTCATGGAGTGATACTTCTGTATACTTCAGCGGCTCACCTGGATTGTAAGTATACTTCGGTATATCTGTTGTAAGCCTTCTTGAGGGCATCCAATTCAGGAACAGCCTTTGTAAGGATTAGAGAGGGTTTTTACAATATGCGGTTGATTCTCTCGAAGTCTGAGCCTATAAGTGCTGGAAATCCCGCCAAGGAGATTCCTTTCACGAATTGAGTCCTTATGACATGGGTCGTTACTTGGATTTATCCGATGTAATGATAAGTATCCCTAACGGGATTAGGACAGCTGATGTGCCCGACCAAGGTGAATGGAATCAAGACATTCACCAGTAAAACAATCGTAGTGGTCAATTCTCTAAGAAAAGTCCACTGTGATCGATTGGTGATTTTATCTAACAACTCTTATGTAGCTACTGATGAAAGTCCCCCTGGAGAAAGATTGTACACCATCATTTGATATATCAAACATCTTCACCTCCACATACTCATACTTATGAAGATCATCCTCAACAAAGCTCAAGTGTAAAAGTTCAAGACAAAAGGATCAAGTTAAAGACAAAGTGTTACGACAAAGTCAAGAAGCTAATCAAGATGTCAAGAACAAGTTTATGTATCAAATGAGGAAGACATAAGTATGAAGTTCAAGATGTATTAGTATGTTGGAGGATACGACACTGTAAACTCATGAAGATGTTGATCAAGGCAAGAACGAACAAAAGAAGGTTACTTTGAAGACGACATCGAAGACGAAAGACCTAATCACTGGGAGCATCATTTGAATGACCATCCCTTAGGGGGAGATTGTTAGCATTGATACAAAAGTGATGGTCATTTCTTATTAACAACTTTGTAGTGTGTCGTATGTAATGTAATAGAATAGCATAAAAGGGCTCATGGTTGGACTAAGCTAAATGATTAATATTTAAGTTAGACTAGTCCATGTATTGTCCAATCCATATAAAGCCCAACTGAGCCCAAGCTAAAGCCCATTAGGGCGTCACTCACTTACTATATATACACACTCCTACCCTCATTTGTATGTGTGCTTTAGAGGTGTAAAGGTGGGAGTGTGTGTGTGTTCTATGTATTCTTCTTCTCTTCTTAATACATTCGACATACATTTTATATACATACTCTCCATCTCTAAGTATGCTGAGTTCTATCATCTATCTTGCTATTGTGCCGAATTATATAACATATTGTATGTGATAAAGTATTGACCTTTTGTTTTAACAAAAGGTATGTTATTCTAGTCCATACTTTGTCCATTAAAAGACCAAGTGGAAAACTATAAAAGCCTCCGCATCCCTCATTTGTAAGTGTTGCTTCTAGGGGATTCTAATTGTATCCTCTCCATTCTTTCTTAATCTAATACATCTCTCTTTCTCTCTCTAGAAGTTACCAACTTTCTCTCTCTAAATCTCTCTTCTTTTATTTTGTAGTGTGTGATAAGATTGATATTAGGCCTTTACACAGTCATATATAAGTTAAAACGTCACATTGAATTAAAATATAGGTGTTCTTAACAAGTAGCAGCTAAACTTTGATATACGATATTGATATTCCTTTTTATACAATCCCATATTTTGCTGAAACATTCCACATATTAACTCTTGACAGAAGAATATTCAGGTTTTTGGGGTTACACGTAACTAAATAGCTGCAAACGAAAACCATATCTACAACAAATCATCTTGCACAGAAAATAGTGGGAGGTATTAATGTTTTCTGACAGTGATTTTGACTTTGCAAAATCGCTTACTGCTTCACCCACTTTCATGTGTTCGCCAAGTTTTGCATTTCCTTTAAAAACAACTTCGCCATCTTCACCAACTACTGCCGTATCAGCACCAATCTGCTCTGCAGACTTCTGAACACCAAGGATATAACCAAGCTTTGAACTAGCAAGTTCCCAAAAACAATGACGTGATTTACTCATACTTTGTTTTTCATGAAGTTCACAATCCTTTAAAAGCATTATGGGTTATGCTTGTTTTGTAAACACAATCCTCCCGTCTAGAAATGGAGGCTTTGTATCTGAAATAAGATAGCTAAAATTCAGCAGCTGTCTCTTAAATCACAAATACCAAAAAAGGGAAAATTACCAATTTGACCCGTGTGATATGGGACCTATTAAAAAATGTACCCATTTTCAAAAGTTTATATCAAAATGAACCTATATTTAGCAAACTACCCAAAATCTATTAGCGTTACCAGGTTCCAAAAGCAGTCAGTACAGCAACTAACCAACACTAGTATAGATGGCTATTTCGACCCGTTTTACTTTTGAACTTTTTTACTCATAATTAACATACTGACTACTTATTAATGGAGAGTACCCAAAAAAAATTATATATTTTTTTTCTTCTATTTTACAGAGCTGCAACAGGCCCCTTGGAGCTGTTTTTCTGGCTACATCGACCCGTATAAAATGGTTCAGTTCAGATTGTGTTAAAAAGATATAAATAGCTTAAAAAACAGATGCAACATGTCGGTTCTGGTCTTTCATAGCTTAAAATTCACGTCCTGCATGTCAGTTCGGGCTATGTAAAAAATATATTAAAATTAAAAATAGCTTAAAACGGGTCAGTTTGGGTCATTTCATTAAAAAAGTAAATATGGCGTATTAATCATTTGTAAAACTAGATGACAAAAAATTTCAGGATACCCAAACGCTACATACCATGCATCATCCTGTTTCTCTTTTCTATTCTATGACGAGATGATGGGACACGATCATCCTAAAACATATATCCAAGTAAGAAAATTGCATAACTAATTGGCTTTTGCATTTTAGTTTAAATAGCATGTTGTATTAAAACAACAATGATGACCATAAAGCTGCACATTAAGGGCTTAAGGGCTGTTTGGGCTTGCTTAGACTAAACAGCAATACGCAGTTTTGAGTTTGGGATTGCTTATCCAAACGCTTATCCGATGAAAATAGAATTGTACTAATTGTATAAGGAATACAAAAAGTATCATATCAAAGAAACAAAGAATATATAGTTGAACTATATTTCATACTTTCGAACCAAAAGCCCCAACTAATATATAGAAATACTCCAACCTTTATAAGTCATCTTACAACCTTTATCGATGATAAATATCTTGTTACAAATCCACAAACCAGTACTACCATCAACATTATCAGCAAAAAAACATCTACTCCCCAACTTGGTGTTAACCCAAACACCCTTTGAACCCATAAATCAATCTACAGTTGAAGACAACATAACTATTCAAAACAATACCCATAAAACTTAACCAACTAATACCATTTAACAAATTATTCCAATTAAGAAAAGACAGTTAAACTGCCAAGTATCACACCAAATCCAAACACCAATATGTCCCAGAACAGACTGGCTAATGAACAGAGAGATAAAACTGAGATAATAATGTTCAAAAAACCAATATGTCCCAGAAAGCTTATACAAATGCCAAAGAATAAAACCAGCTGAAAAAACCAAAAAAAACATTGCCTTGCAAATCCAAATTGAGCATGAGCATAAAAATGATGCTCATACACATCCTCTGCCATCGTTATATCGCCCCATTTTTACGTATGAATGTTTCAGTATTGGGTCCAACCATGTTAACATGAAAACTTTAACTTTTCTCAATAAGAGATTCAAGAAAAGTCAAATTTATAGAACTATAAGTCAAAGAATATGAATAACAGTAGCATTTTCATTAAGAAATCAAACAGTATGATTAACACAATATTGTGGCAATTAAAACTTAAGTAGAATTCAACTCCAAAAATACGATTGAGGAGGATTAAACAACACTTAATCATAAACACATTTGACACATACGATACATCACCAGGAAAGGAAACATACTCTTACGTCTCTTAAACATATGTAACAAATAAATTAAACCACAATTACAAACATCTTTAACAACTTAACATTTATTTAACTACGACATGCACACTCCTTGTAGCAGTTACTCTCAACTTCACCATACAAGCTTGATGATAGACCTGAAAGAGTTAAAAATAAAACCATGTTAGTGATGACTTATTAACAAACTCACGTAAAATCATATTCTGCAAAAGGAGAGAACATAGTACCTTATATATTTTGAAGCACATCGAGAATACGCTGCAACTCATTGACAACAATTTCAATTTTAGATCGTTGGGGTGGGGAATCCATAGAGCATGATACTCCAATCTTGATAGTTGCAACCAAACATTCTTCCACTTTCTTTGCATTCGCTTCCGTACTTTGCAACACAATTGCATCATCATCAATAACATCGACTACATGATTTGGTAATGCCATGTAAGCAAATTTATGAAGGCTAAGACCTTCAATAAACATGTCGTCTGTTGGCTTTTTCCCAATCATCACCTCTATTAATAATATTCCAAAACTGTAGACGTCCCCACAACTTGTCATCTTGCTCCCGATACCATACTCTGCAAATTAAAATGAACAGTTAGTTTACAAAACTGTAATCTGCAAGTACAAATATAAGCATCATGGAATACAAGAATCATATATTACCTGGAGGTGCATAACCAATTGTTCCTTTAACCCCGGTTGAGCTGTGGTTTAAGTCCGTACCAAGTAGTCGAGCTAAACCAAAGTCTCCAACATGAGCCACCATATCATCATCAAGTAGAATGTTACTAGGCTTCAGGTCACCATGAACAATCGTTGTTTGGCAGCGGTTGTGAAGATAATCAAGCGCTATTGCAACATCTCTCAGAATATTTATTCTTTGAAGAAGGTTGAGTTTCGATGCATATGCACTTGAATGAAGCCAATCGTGTACACTTCCATTGGGCATAAACTCGTAAACCAGAGCTTTAAAATCATTGCCTTGGAAATCAGTACTTGAACATGAAGTTATTATCTTCAACAGATTACGGTGTCTAATATTACGCCATGCTTCACATTCTGCTATAAAGCTTTTGTGTGCTCCTCGACTTTGAAGATGTAGAACTTTAACTGCAACAGATTTATCATCATTAGAATCGAGGATTCCCTTATAAACAGAGCTGTGCCCACCCTCGCCAATCAAATTTGCTGTAGAGAACCCATCAGTAGCCTTGAGAAGCTGATTGTAAGAAACTTTCAAGAACCTTTCATTCCCTGAAGATTGAGATGGTTGACTATTGCGTTCCTTCTTACACAAAAGATACACACAACATAATGCGATGAGCAACATTGGTGTAATCACAATGACTAATATGAAGAAAGGAAACCTTTTTTTCTTTCTACCCATGTCCTTGCATTTGGGTAACTCAAGTGTAACCAAACCACCACAAAGCTTATTGTTCCCCAAAACTGAAAATTCACTTTCATTGGCAAACACTCCTACAACCGGCACTTCACCCTCAAAATCATTAAAGGATAGGTTCAAAAATTCTAAAGAATTCCATTTGTCTAAGAATTGAGGAATTTTACCTGATAAATTATTTTGAGAAATGTCGAGTACCTTCAATCCTCTCAAGGAACTGAATGAAGGTGGTATTATGCCTTCAAATATGTTGCCACTAAGGTACAACTCTACAAGGCTAATACACTCACCAAGGCTACGAGTAATGTTGCCTGATAATTTATTATAAGATAAATCAAGACCGCTCAACATCTTGAGGTCTTTAATCTCTGATGGAATTGAACCATACAGGCTGTTGTGAGAAAGATCTAAATAATTTGTTAGTGATGGGAGTTGAAGAAGTTGCTTGGGTATTTTACCACTGAGTCTATTGTCGGTAAGGATTAACAGATGAAGTTCTTTACAGTTCCCAAGGCTTGATGGAATATGGCCTTCTAATTTGTTGGAATATAAATAAAGTTCAGTCAACAATGATAGGTTCCCAATGGCATCAGGGATAGGCCCTGAAAAGTTATTGCTATTTAGACCAAGACGTTGTAGCTTTTGTAGGTTACCAATGGTAGTGGGGATTCTTCCTTTGAATCTATTATTAGCTAAAGATAAAGTGGTCAAACCAACTAGACTACCTATACTTGAAGGTAGGCTTCCAAATAATTGATTGTCTCCTAAATGTAGAAAGCTGAGTTGATCAGAGAGATTACCTATTGATATTGGAAGCACTCCTATAAGGTTGCAACTAACAAGTTCCAAATATTCTAATCTAGTGCAGTTTCTCAAAGAATCTATAAACCTCATGTCATCAGCTTCTCCGCGTCCATGGAAGTTGTTATACTGTAATCTAATTATATTAATATCTCTTAGTTTTGAAAAGTCGATAGTCAACTTCCCACTAAAATTGTTGCGACTCATTTCAAAATATCCTAATTTAGAACAATTAGAAAGAGAAGGTGGAAGAACTCCTGTCAGTTCGTTATCCCTTAACTGAAGGCGCTCAAGATTTGGGAGCTGATTACCAATTTCTGAAGGAAGACTACCAGTGAGGTGATTTTCAGCTAAGGAAAAATTAACTAGGAGTGAGTGGTTGAAAATGGAATAAGGGATGCTTCCATATAAGTTACACTCACCAGAGTAAAATACCGTCAACCTTTTCCAATGACCCAAGGTATCTGGAATACTCCCACCCAACGGGTTCCCACCAGCAGAGAACAGTTCCATTGATGTGATATTCCCCAAGTAAGGTGGGATTCCACCTGTTAAATTATTGTCGTGAATTGCAAGAGCAAAAAGTTTCGAGAGTAAACTCATCTCCTTGGGTATGCTTCCAGTTAACTTATTTCCACCGAGCGAAAGCACTTCGAGGTTAGAACAACCAGACAAGTTTGTTGGAATGACTCCACTGAATTTGTTATCAAAAAGATAAAGACGACGTAGCCTAGATAGACGACCAAGTTCATGAGGAATGGTTCCTTGAAAGCTGTTGTTCCCGAGATAAAGCTCACGGAGGAAGCTGAGGTTTCCTACATGAGGAGACAACGAGCCTTCTAAGCCTTGTGAAACCAGTCGTAAAACAGTCACTCGTTTGTGCCGCTTTCCACATGAAATACCACTCCAGTCACAGAAGTGAAAGGAATGGTTCCACGTGGTTAGAACTTTGTATGGATCATGGGTGATCTTTGACTTGAATGACAACAGCGCGAGATAATCAGTCTCGTTACCGCCATATGAAGCGGAGACGTTGGCGGAAGTAAAACATGTTATCGCGAGACCGAAAAAGAGAAAAGAAATAAGAGAGGAAGATGATAAGTGAATTATTGCTTGTGGTGACTTCATTTTCGGAAATTTACTTAAAATCATAAGAGTAAGTATTGGCTTTTTATAGCCGGGTTGAGCAAGAATATTTGGGGTAGGGGAGACTTTGAATGGAAGAAATTGGGAGTGGGAAGACTAGACTTATAATACTCCGTATGATTTAAGGGATAATGGTCCAAGACTCCAAGATGTAACTTGTAAACATTCAATCATGCAATTTGGTACAGAACTTCTATGCAACTTGTGACATCACAATACAAGGTTTTTTTTATAATTACTTATGTAATTAAAAACTATAATTTGAAGGTATTGCATTTCTTTATTCGAGTTCATTTGCATATGTTTAATCGTTTAAACAAGTCAGTTGTAATATGCACATAAACCGTTTGAAAAAATGTCTCAATGAAATACTTTACAACATAACTCATTTTAGCATAAATCCTTTGGTTTTTATGAATCTTGGTGACACTTGAAGGAATATGAACTTATAGGATAGAAGAACTTATTTGAGTGTATACCCATTAAAAGAATTTGAGAAGAAAAAAATAATAATAAAATAAAAATTTGACAGCTTGATTATAGATTCAAAATAACAATGAAATTGAGTTCAACATTATCTAAGATTAACTTCCAGGTTAAACCTTGAGCAACAAAGCTTATGCTAATGGACGTTTAAACAACACATAAAAAGTTGGAGTTTCTAAAATGATTAAACTGTTTTATGTGGACACTTTAATTTAAGTGGTGTAAACATACATGATGGGTGAAAATGAGAAGGCTTTACGTTTAGTTGTTATAGCCTTTTGGTGTTGACATGATCTTATTTAGTGAACTAAGTTTTATAACTTTTCTTTTATCAATACAGATTTGTAGAAAGCGTTTAATTGAAGTGTTCACTAAAAATGCTTTCATTAAATTATTTATAAAGTTTGTATGTAAAATTTTATTAGTACCATTAAAAAAAGGTTATTGCTTATATCAACATTTTAACTGGTTGGTTTTTCTTGTCAATTTTCTATTTGCTTGTTCCATGAAAAAATATTGAATAATGATGTCACTAAGTATATTTGATACTTAGGAAAAATTACATGATATACAAAATTTGAATGGTAAATGATTTAAGTTTGTACGTTGCTTCCTTGGGAAGAATTACATGATAAATTTTCTTTCTTTCTTTCTATCAGGGTTTGACTTCATTCGAGTTCATTTGCATATGTTCAAACAAGTCGGTTGTAATACACACATAAACCGTTTGATAAAATGTCTCAATCAAATACTTTACAAGATAACTCAATTTATTAACTCAAGGTATTGCAATATGTATATGCAAAGAGTAAGAGCATATTTACACAAATTATAACCTATACTTAAATTTAATCATTATATCATTTACCTAATATTTTAACAAAAAAATACAATCAAATTTACTTTTGGGCTGAAACAAAACTTTTGTTAATTTGTTTGGAGTGAATCAAAATGATGGATTTGGTCAACTACTTTATATTCTTGCAATTGTTTGGCTATTGAATTGCATTCACTTTCGTGTTTGTACTCCTCTTTTAAAAGATAATGTCCAAACACCCCTTTAGTTCCAGCCATATTTTTATGTTTCTGGAAAACACAAAAAATAATAATAATAATAAAGTAACAAAATATATAAACATAAAGTTAGAGTTGTCAGCAACTGGTTAATACTAAATATAAAAATAGAAGCAAAAGATAAGCCAACTGATCTCGTCGTCAACCAAGTCCTAGTCCTTCATTTTCCGCTAAAAGTTCCTTAACTTTAATGTTTAATGTTTGTGAAGAGGATGCCGGCCATAAGACAAAATTTTGTATAGTCAACTAAGACTTTAATATTTAACTTTAATTTGTTAAATATTTGGACGCATTTAACTTCATTCTTTTTTTAAATGGACATGTATGACATTGTCAAAAGTTAAATGGGCATTCGCGGGCATATGTTTTCTTGCAATTGTTTTTAACAAAAACTTATAAATATAATAGATTTTAGTTATTCTATATATATATATTAATTCCCATCGTCGGTGGCAAATAAAAAATGAATATACTTTAAGGCTTTTTAGTTAGCCCACTAATAACCCATCAGTTGTAACCGTTAGTCCCTACGCTTAAACTGTGCATAAACATATCCGCAAACACATTAAAAAAAAAAAAAAAAAAAAAGAAAACACATTAAAAAAAAAAGAAGAAGAGATACAACAGCAAACAATTGCAAATAAAAGACTGCTAGCGTTGGATCACAATGTATACAAACGTATTTAAAAACTAATCCAAACTATGTCACAAAAACCCTGCAACATTGCATCTACCAACAAAACATGGACTATCCAAACCAATCTGCAAAGTGAACGCAAACTATCCGAAACTAAACGAACCCGCCGCAACGCGGCGGGCCTTCTCCTTGTATACTACTATAGCGCGAGAGGCATGCCGACCATTTCGAATTTAATATTGCGAAATCCATTATAATATTCTTATAATTACAGGCCTACTGATGGGCTAATTTGGGTCCAATAGCCTATCTAATAATCATTTTCTTATATACTGATGAGGATATACGTTACCCACTACAAATAAGGAAGGGAAGTGTGCCGATTGTTCAAATATCTTCCAATGATGACATTTTCTTAAAAGCAGTGACAAAGACCATTTTTTGTTACCAACTTAAAAAGAGATTAAAAAAAAAAAAAAAAAAAAAAAAAAAAAAAAAAAAAAAAAGGTATAAGGTACTTGCAAAACTTTTAAAACATTATATCCAACGTGATACTATATCTATTTTTGTCTCATACATTTTAATTTTTTGTTATCAATTTAAATGATACACTCGCTATATTCAATACCAAATTTTTTCCTTAAATAAATGACAATACCTTTTAATTGGGAATGTGTCTCATAGCCACCCATCTAGCGAGAACCCGCCGCAGCGCGGCAGGCATTTTCCCCTTGTTTAAATATAAAGGAGGTGTTAAATTTGAGGATTTTGTTAGGTTTTATAGATTTGATAATACAAAACAAAAAGAATAAACCATGAAGGGCTTAAAGTGACAAGAAGAAAAAGTACAAAAAGATGAAAGATTTATTTAGTTTCCTTATTGTATTATGTTTCCTAATTGTAAACCCTAATCCTCTAGTATATAAAGAGGACATGGGTCATTAGTTTATGTGCACAAAAACAAAGATGTAGACGTCTAAAAGGTGTGTGTGTGTGTGTGTGTGTGTCTAGGCGTGAGATGTAAACGCCTAGGTTTAGGATTAGAGTTGTTGGTCACTGCAAGGATCTTAGGATTCCTGTTATTGTTGAGTAACCGTTCTAGAGTTGATCATCTAGAATTGTAGTGATTGTGTAAAACGTTTTGAATGAAAAACCTTGTTGAAAATATTGATGTTCTTATTGTTTATTCTGCTGCGTATCAATATTATGTGTCCTAGATAATAGGAAGTCTAAACAACCTCGAGTCATAAACGGTCCAAGAACTAAGAAGGTGTGTTAGTTCTACAGGAGGTATCAGAGAAAGGGGCTCGTGATATCTAGGATTTTACAAGGTTTTTAGTTGTTGAAAGAAAGCAGCTATGGATATTAAGGATTTTCAGTTGATCGTCTTTGGTTTTGGGAAGGAAGAACCCTACGCACAAAAATAAATTCAATCGCATGAAACTTTCTATTTAATATATACCGATAACCTCGTACTATTTTATTTGTTTGATTTGTGCGGTCAATGCAAATTAATGGAAGATTGTCATCTTATGAAAGTGACGTGATGATTTTTCTATTCAGTTTAAGTTTATGAATGTGACGTCTCGCCTTCAAAAAAAAAGATTTGATTGTGTCTTTGTTTATTTAAAATTCAAATGTGGGGCTGGTTTGTCGCTTCATAAAAATAAATAAATAAATAAATAAATATTCATCATCAAGTGGGTCGGCAACAAGTTACTTATTATAATCAAATATCTCGTACGACTTAATTGCAAGTTGTCGTTTACTTGCAAAGTGATAAGGTGAAGGTAAATTTTATGTATCTCGTACTGCATTTAATGGGTCGGTGGAGCTGCAAGTTGCTAAATTATCGATAAGGGATGATGTATTCTATTCGTACTGCTTTTATCATGAATCAGTGATTGGTCATTAATTTTCAATCAATAGTGGGTCAATGGACATGATTTCGATTAAAGCTGCCAATAAATTTTTAATGTTGTTCGACCAAGTACTGCTAATAGCTTTTTATGCTGCTTGATATGGATTTTTGTACTGCTTGATACTGCTGATGTTTAGAGTTTCTACTGCCGTTGGATATTACTACTGCTGTCCTTATCAGTTTCTGCTGCTGGGAATTTTGGTTTCTACTGTTACGCATATACTTTCTGCTGCTGCGCGTCATGTTTGTACTGCTAGCTATGTCCGAGATATACTTATTCGTGCTACTAGTTTTGCTCGATATTGGAAAGAACTTGGTATGATACTCGGCAGGTTATAATGTTGGTTTACACACACAGAAGGTTATTGGTTCACACACACAAGGAGTTTGGAATTTGTTTTTAAATGTTCTTAAAGGATTAAAAGCAGGCTCGTTTTGCAGATTTATTGAATAAGTGATTACGAAGACAATTTATCATGACTTATTTGATGTTGTAGTTGAGTTTCACAGGTGCGTGTTCTTATCATATCTTAAAGTGGGTGTTACACTTCGAAGATAACTTGTTTGTTTTATACGGTGGTGACAACAACTTGATGAATCTAGCAGTGTGTGATTTTTCTTATGATGCTCTATGCACACATTGGCTATCACTTAAAGGAGTTACATTGTAGTGCTCAGTGTCTCATTAAAGATGAGGATTTTGTCAAGAGATTGCGGTCTACTTATATGGTGTTAGTATAAGTTTGGAGTCACGTGGATAGTACAAGATATAAGACACAATTTTGGGTTATTCTACTTCTTCATCAAATTCGTTATACTTAGTTTTCTTCATCAGTAATCATTACATAGAGCCTACAAAATTGAAGATTCAAGAGATGATTAATACATTGATTTGAGGGGAAGCATATTATGATGTGTTTAATCATTTGATGTTCATGCACCACTCGAGGGGAAGTTGTTGATTCTTACTACTATTGATTAGTATTACTACTGATGGTTTAGATTTCTACTGTTTCAAGTTCATTTTTAGTGCGGAAAACTTCATGGAGGGTAATTTGAGACATTGGAAGGATGAATTGGACGTGTGGTATTGGTTAGTAGTGGTGAAGATCATATTTTCATACGTTCCCTATTTGTTGATAACAAAAAGGGGAAGGGATGTTGGAGTGGCATGGCATGGATTAAGGGGAAGACAAAATTTGTTTCATTCAGGGAGATGATTACATCTCAATTTCTCTATTTCGTCTAGGGAAATTCGTATAAGAACGTGTTTGTTTTGTCATCATCAAATAGGGGAAGATTGTTGGGTTTTATAGATTTGATGATGCAAAACAAGAAGAATGAAACATGAAGGGTTTAAAATGACAAGAAGGAAAAGTACAAAAAGATGAAAGATTTATTTAGTTTCCTTATTGTATTATGTTTCCTAATTGTAAACCCTAATCCTCTAGTATATAAAGAGGACATGGGTCATTAGTTTATGTGTACAAAAACAAAGATGTAGACTTCTAAAAGGTGTGTGTGTGTGTGTGTCTAGGTGTGAGATGTAAACGCCGACGTTTAGGATTTGAGTTGTCGGTCACTGCAAGGATCTTAGGATTCCTGTTATTGTTGAGTAACCGTTCTAGAGTTGATCATCTAGAATTGTAGTGATTGTGTAAAACGTTTTGAATGAAAAACCTTGTTGAAAATATTGATGTTCTTATTATTTATTCTGCTGCATATCAATATTATGTGTCCTAGATAATAGGAGGTTTAAACAACCTCGAGTCATAAACGGTCCAAGAACTAAGAAGGTGTTTTAGTTCTACAGGACACATAATTTTTTTGAAACTCCAGTGTATATATATTGGTTTCAACGAAATTATAAATTAATAATTACTAAAAAATTCCATGTATATATAAAGTTGAGGAAAGTTCAATATGAAACAAAAAAAAACCAAAGAACAAATAGCTCCATCTCAACCATCCATCTATTTTAAATCTAAAGGTCTAGATTAATTCCCATTTTAATATAATTAATTATTGAAGGGCACTTTTGTCACTCAAAAAACACATCTGTTACTCTCACCAACTAAAGTTTCACACACACTCTCATTCACTCTCACCAACCACAGTTTCCGGCGACTGATGAAAGTTTCCGGCATCATTTTCCGTCGTGATCCACGTCATTATTTTTCGGCGACATCTCGAGTAATTTCGAGCAGTTAACAGAGTCATCACCTTCATCGGTGAACTGAATCTGATTAAACTCGAAGGTGACGTCATCGTCGGAAATAACGCAATCGACTCGAACGACGACGTTTTCGGCTTGGGGAATGAGGTTTTGGAAACGCTTCGAAACGACGTAGCATCGGCCGAGCGTTTTGACGTCGAAAAGCTTGTTGAAGATTAGGAGGACGATGGAGTCGCGGAGGTGGTCAAAGTGGTCAACGGATGAAAGGAGATCTGATTATGATGATGATGACGTCATGGAAGTGAAAGAAGAAGGTGTTTTTGGTGGATTTGGCTTATTATTATTTCGGTGGAGTGACTCAATTAGTGGTGAGTTATAGGTGCTGGGAGTGAGTCAAGAAGAAGGTGTTTTACTTAATGTGAATACAGCTACCATCTGTCATATGTAGGCCACACTTTCTTGTCATCTGTTCTTTTCACGCTTTTATTTCTTTCTTTACCTTCTATAGAATTAAACTTAAAACAAGTAAAATAAAAAAATTAAAGCACAACTAGAAACAAAATAATAAATAAAAGAAAGAAAAAGAAACTATATTTAGCTAGAGCATTCTATTTTAGACTGATTATGGTTGTGTATTCATGTTAAGTGATGGATTTTTGTGTGAGAGTGTTTGTTGGAGATGGTGTTGAGATTTGGAATCAAATGCATGTGTGAGACATGTGGACAAAAGATGGTGGCTGTATACCATAACTAAACACATGGGATTCACATGTGACTCATGCTAAATCTCATGGAATTCATTATGAATCCCATGTGATTTCATGCTGAATCCCATGTGATTCATGCTGAATCCCATGTGATTCATGCTGAATCCCATGTGATTGATTATGAATCCCATGGGATTCATAATGAATCACATGGGATTCCCATGTAATTCATTAGCATTAGTCAATCCCATGGGATTCATATTAGTCAATCCCATAGGATTCATAATGAATCCCATGGGATTCACATGTGATTCCTGCTGGATCCCATGTGATTTCATACAAAATCCTTTGTGATTTTTTTTACAAATCCCGTGGGATTTTTCTGGACGGAAATTTTGAAAAAAAAAAATTCGCCTTTTTACGAATCCCGTGGGATATTTCTGGATGGAAATTTTCAAAAAAAATTTCGTCTTTTTACGAATCCCGTGGGATTTTTCATGGGATTTTTTTACGAATCCCGTGGGATTTTTCTGGACGGAAATTTTGAAAAAAAAGTTCGTCGAAAGTATATAAAAGTGCATATCTATAGAAAGATGATTTAATTCTCGTCACGATGGTGTATTTTTCGTAGCTTGAAGATTTACCGTTTGCAAGATATGTTGTTTTAAAAAAAAAGGTGAAAAGTGGGTTTCTATATTAAATTAGCTAAAATGTCAATTTTGCCCTTCCTTTATTATTTTTGGCTTCATCTCAGCCATTAGAAGAAAGGTGGATGGATGGTTGAGATTGACTTATTTGTATTTTAAAGGATACATGTTTTGCAAGGATCTCACCTCATATAAAGTTCATACATAACTGGAACTTGTACAAATTTAATTAATTCAATTAAGGCCATAAGTAATTGAAATTTGTCCCAACGAAACTAACTTTTTACTTATTCAAAAACAATGAACTTGACAAATTCATTTAATTTGTGAATGTGAATTCATAAAATGTTAATTGAAATTTGTTTCTGTAATTTACTTTTCATCTCTAACTAATATACATTGTAACTAGTATATTTGACTTGAAAAATTAAAGGTCATACGTATAACCTCTTTAAATTAATAAATTATTAATTTATCGATATAATAATATATAGCTAAATTAATAAAATATATCAGTCCCAACATCATTAATTTATAGAGTTTTTACTGTACTTATTATAATCAAATATCTCGTACGACTTAATTGCAAGTTGTCGTTTACTTGCAAAGTGATAAGGTGAAGGTAAATTTATCTATCTCGTACTGCATTTAATGGGTCGGTGGAGCTGCAAGTTGCTAAGTCATCGATAAGGGATGATGTATTCTATTCGTACTACTTTTATCATGAATCAGTGATTGGTCATTAATTTTCAATCAATAGTGGGTCAATGGACATGATTTCGATTAAAGCTGCCAATAAATTTTTAATGTTGTTCGACCAAGTACTGCTAATAGCTTTTTATGCTGCTTGATATGGATTTTTGCACTGCTTGATACTGCTGCTGTTTAGAGTTTCTACTGCGGTTGGATATTACTACTGCTGTCCTTATCAGTTTCTGCTGCTGAGAATTTTGGTTTCTACTGCTACGCATATACTTTCTGCTGCTGCGCGTCATGTTTGTACTGCTAGCTATGTCCGAGATATATTTATTCGTGCTACTAGTTTTGCTCGATATTGGACAGAACTTGGTATGATACTTGGCAGGTTATAATGTTGGTTTACACACACAGAAGGTTATTGGTTCACACACACAAGGAGTTTGAACTTTGTTTTTAAATGTTCTTAAAGGATTAAAAGGCTCGTTTTGGAGATTTATTGAATAAGTGATTACGAAGACGATTGATCATGACTTATTTGATGTTGTAGTTGAGTTTCACAGGTGCGTGTTCTTATCATATCTCAAAGTGGGTGTTACACTTCAAAGATAACTTGTTTGTTTTATACGGTGGTGAAAACAACTTGATGAATCTAGCAGTGTGTGATTTTTCTTATGATGCTCTATGCGCACATTGACTCGCACTTAAAGGAGTTACATTGTAGTGCTCAGTGTCTCATTAAAGATGAGGATTTTTTCAAGAGATTGCGGTCTACTTATATTGTGTTAGTATAAGTTTGGAGTCACGTGGATAGTACAAGACATAAGACACAAGTTTGGGTTATTCTACTTCTTCATCAAATTCGTTATACTTAGTTTTCTTCATCAGTAATCATTACATAGAGCCTACAGAATTGAAGATTCAAGAGATGATTAACACATTGATTTCTGGGGAAGCATATTATGATGTGTTTAATCATTTGATGTTCATGCACCAATCGAGGGAAAGTTGTTGATTCTTACTACTATTGATTAATATTACTACTGATGGTTTAGATTTCTACTGATTCAAGTTCATTTTTAGCGCGAAAAACTTCATGGAGTGTAATTCGAGACATTGGAAGGATGAATTGGACGTGTGGTATTGGTTAGTAGTGGTGAAGATCATATTGTCATACGTTCCCTATTTGTTGATAACAAAAAGGGGAAGGGATGATGGAGTGGCATGGCATGGATTAAGGGGAAGACAAAATTTGTTTCATTCAGGGAGATGATTACATCTCAATTTCTCTACTTCGTCTAGGGAAATTCGTACAAGAACGTGTTTGTTTTGTCATCATCAAATAGGGGAAGATTGTTGGGTTTTATAGATTTGATGATACAAAACAAGAAGAATGAAACATGAAAGGTTTAAAGTGACAAGAAGGTAAAGTACAAAAAGATGAAAGATTTATTTAGTTTCCTTATTGTATTATGTTTCCTAATTGTAAACCCTAATCCTCTTGTATATAAAGAGGACATGGGCCATTAGTTTATGTGCACAAAAACAAAGATGTAGACGTCTAAAAGGTGTGTGTGTTTGTGTCTAGGCGTGAGATGTAAACGCCTAGGTTAAGGATTAGAGTTGTTGGTCAATGCAAGGATCTTAGGATTCCTGTTATTGTTGAGTAACCGTTCTAGAGTTGATCATCTAGAATTGTAGTGATTGTGTAAAACGTTTTGAATGAAAAACCTTGTTGAAAATATTGATGTTCTTATTGTTTATTCTGCTGCGTATCAATATTATGTGTCCTAGATAATAGGAGATCTAAACAACCTCGAGTCATAAACGGTCCAAGAACTAAGAAGGTATTTTAGTTCTACAGGAGGTATCAGAGAAAGGGGCTCGTGATATCTAGGATTTTACAAAGTTTTTAGTTGTTGGAAGAAAGCAGCTATGGATATTAAGGGTTTTCAGTTGATCGTCTTTGGTTTTGGGAAGGAAGAACCCTACGCACAAAAATAAATTCAATCGCATGGTACTTTCTTTTTAATATATACCGATAACCTCGTACTTCCTCCGTCCCATATTAAGTGTCCATAATGGAATCTTGAGATGTCCCAAATTAAGTGTCCAGGGAATATTTCAACCAATGAGAAGAGACTTTAGTGGGTAATAGTGATATTTGATTGGTGGAGAGTGTAGTTAGTGGAATTTCCTAAAACTTTGTGCATTCGGAAAGTGGACACTTAATATGGGAAGGAGGGAGTACTATTTTATTTGTTTGATTTGTACGGTCAATGCAAATTAATGGAAGATTGTCATCTTATGAAAGTGACGTGATGATTTTTCTATTCAGTTTAAGTTTATGAATGTGACGTCTCGCCTTCCAAAAAAAAGATTTGATTGTGTCTTTGTTTATTTAAAATTCAAATGTGTGGGTGGTTTGTCGCTTCATAAAAATAAATAAATAAATTAATAAATATTCATCATCAAGTGGGTCGGCAACAATTTACTTATTATAATCAAATATCTCGTAGGACTTAATTGCAAGTTGTCGTTTACTTGCAAAGTGATAAGGTGAAGGTAAATTATATCTATCTCGTACTGCATTTAATGGGTCGGTGGAGCAGCAAGTTGCTAAGTTATCGATAAGGGATGATGTATTCTATTCGTACTACTTTTATCATGAATCAGTGATTGGTCATTAATTTTCAATCAATAGTGGGTCAATGGACATGATTTCGATTAAAGCTGCCAATAAATTTTTAATGTTGTTCGACCAAGTACTGCTAATAGCTTTTTATGCTGCTTCACTGCTTGATACTGCTGCTGTTTAGAGTTTCTACTGCCGTTGGATATTACTACTGCTGTCCTTATCAGTTTCTGCTGCTGAGAATTTTGGTTTCAACTGCTACGCATATACTTTCTGCTGCTGCGCGTCATGTTTGTACAGCTAGCTATGTCCGAGATATATTTATTCGTGCTACTAGTTTTGCTCGATATTGGACAAAACTTGGTATGATACTTGGTAGGTTATAATGTTGGTTTACCCACATAGAAGGTTATTTGTTCACACACACAAGGAGTTTGGAATTTGTTTTTAAATGTTCTTAAAGGATTAAAAGGCTCGTTTTGGAGATTTATTGAATAAGTGATTACGAAGACGATTGATCATGACTTATTTGATGTTGTAGTTGAGTTTCCAGGTGCGTGTTCTTATCATATCTCAAAGTGGGTGTTACACTTCGAAGATAACTTGTTTGTTTTATTCGGTGGTGACAACAACTTGATGAATCTAGCAGTGTGTGATTTTTCTTATGATGCTCTATGCACACATTGACTATCACTTAAAGGAGTTACATTGTAGTGCTCAGTGTCTCATTAAAGATAAGGATTTTGTCAAGAGATTGCGGTCTACTTATATGGTGTTAGTATAAGTTTGGAGTCACGAGGATAGCACAAGAGATAAGACACAAGTTTGGGTTATTCTACTTCTTCATCAAATTCGTTATACTTAGTTTTCTACATTAGTAATCATTACATAGAGCCTACAGAATTGAAGATTCAAGAGATGATTAACACATTGATTTCAGGGGAAGCATATTATGATGTGTTTAATCATTTGATGTTCATGCACCAATTTAGGGAAAGTTGTTGATTCTTACTACTATTGATTAGTATTACTACTGATGGTTTAGATTTCTACTGTTTCAAGTTCATTTTTAGTGCGAAAAACTTCATGGAGGGTAATTTGAGACATTGGAAGGATGAATTGGACGTGTGGTATTGGTTAGTAGTGGTGAAGATCATATTTTCATACGTTCCCTATTTGTTGATAACAAAAAGGGGAAGGGATGTTGGAGTGGCATGGCATGGATTAAGGGGAAGACAAAATTTGTTTCATTCAGGGAGATGATTACATCTCAATTTCTCTACTTCGTCTAGGGAAGTTCGTACAAGAATGTGTTTGTTTTGTCATCATCAAATAGGGGAAGATTGTTGGGTTTTATAGATTTGATGATACAAAACAAGAAGAATGAAACATGAAGGGCTTAAAGTGACAAGAAGGAAAAGTACAAAAAGATAGAAGATTTATTTAGTTTCCTTATTGTATTATGTTTCCTAATTGTAAACCCTAATCCTCTATTATATAAAGAGGACATGGGTCATTAGTTTATGTACACAAAAACAAATATTTAGACGTCTAAAAGGGGTGTGTGTGTGTGTGTCTAGGCGTGAAATGTAAACGCCTAGGTTTAGGATTAGAGTTGTTGGTCACTACAATGATCTTAGGATTCCTGTTATTGTTGAGTAACCGTTCTAGAGTTGATCATCTAGAATTGTAGTGATTGTGTGAAACGTTTTGAATGAAAAACCTTGTTGAAAATATATTTTTTCTTATTGTTTATTCTGCTACGTATCAATATTATGTGTCCTAGATAATAGGAGGTCTAAACAACCTTGAGTCATAAACGGTCCAAGAACTAAAAAGGTGTTTTAGTTCTACAGATTTTTTTTTGTTGTTGTTGTTTTGGGTCTTTTAGTTTCTAAAGCGATTCGTATAACATGAGCTCGTTTGACCTCGTGCTCATTTAAGCTCCTACCCATTTAAGCCCGTGCATGTTTGGACCCGAGCCTATTTGGACCCGTGGCCCGAGCCCTTCTGTTTTGCCACCTCTAATCATAGACAAGTAACTAACGAGTGTCGTTCAGACACGCACTTTGTTGCGTACTTCTAATGTTCGTTTACGTAATTGTAAATGAAATAGATCGTATAACATCATCAGATAGTACTCAAAACTCTCAACATTCTATGAAGAAGAATTACTATATTTAAATGTGGAAATATTTTATATTTTGTAAGAAAGTATAAATAGAAAGATAGATCCATCTATCATATCCGATTTCTATTTTGGTATCGAATAGAGAATCTATTTCATTCAACGTTTGATTCAAACGTTGCTTAGTGTGCTTAAGTTTATTATATATATTTTAAAAGGTTAAGGAGAAAAATTATTAAAAAAATACTTATGGTGTGATGGCGACGGCACAACCATGTTCGCCTGAACATATGAACACAATACTTTACTTTTCAATATGTAAACGCAAATAATAAGAGCATATTTACACAAAGTATAACTTATACTTAAATTTAGTCATCATATCATTTACCCAATATTTTAACAAAAAAATACAATCAAGTTCACTCTTTGGCCGATACAAAAATTGCTTGAGCTTTGCTACACCCACAAAAAAAAAACATCCACAAAAACATTCACAAATGAGTTGTCATCTTTTGATTGGTTTAATCAAATAGAAGAGAGAAACTATAGCAAAATGCCAAAATACACCAATCAAACCATAACAACTTATTTTGTAGATTTTTTTTTTTTTTTTTTTTTTGGTGTGAGTGGTAATTGATTAGGTCAACTAATTGTTCTGGCCCATTGTATCATTTGATAGTAAACATCTATGGTTTTTCTTATGTTACATACTTACATAATTACGATAGCCAGCTTTCATTTGTTGATCAAATGACACTTATAGTACTATACTCTAACACCAACTGCGACGCGAACAATTTGCTATACTACATGTGTATTATATCACATGTGGGATTATCATACAAATCATATAATAACAACACTCAAAGCCAACGCATGATCCGGTTTGCACCAGCATAATGTGTTCCAATAAGTAGTTCTTATATACCTCTAATCTGTTTGTAGCTTATCTAGTGCTTATTATCTTTTCTAATTTTTATCTTATTTTGTAGTTAATAAAGATGAGGGGCTTATTCTGGTCAAATGAAAGTAGATATTAGCTGAAGTAGAAAGTTGTCTGCTGAGTGTAAATTTGATAGAAGACCAAGGACCAAAGTGGAACATTTATGGCTATATAAAGAAGGCCCTCTGCTAGGGTTTGAAAACTTTTCGATCATACGCTTTCTCTCAAAAGCTTATATCTCATACTCTTCCAGTCTTGATCATCTTGATCTATTTCTCATTCTTGTAATCGTTTGGTTATTATCTCATTGATAATAATCTGATCTTGTAATCGTTTGGATATTGTTAGTTGGTAATCTGTGCCGACTATTGTGCTTTAAGATTGAATAAAGATTGTGTTTAAGGTTGTTGTATATCTTTGATACCATCGCACATGGTATCAGAGCCTTAGGCTGTTGATTATTATCGATTCAGTTTTCTAGGGTTTCTAGAAAATTGGGGATTTTTTATTCTTGATTCTTTCGGTGGTAATTTATTGTGTTCTGGGACATCTGTGGTGATTGATTTGATAGATCTGGTTTATTTGAGCCTTGATTGGAAAATTAGGGTTTGTTCTTGAAACCCTAATTTGTGCTAATTTGGGGCTTTTGTTTCTGGGATTGTTTCTGGTATAATTGGATCATAATTAACCCTAGACTAAGTGAATCTAGGGTGATTGTGATTGGTTCTATATTCTTTCCGCTGCTATTGCACTGTAAGTATCTTTCTTCTTTAAGATTAACAGTATTTGAGTTGTGAGGGTGCAAACGGGTAAACTAACTTCTTGATCTGCCACCTTCTGAGTGGTACGAATACCTACTCTGGTTTACCCCAGTCCTCAGACTTGGTACTTGTTGTATATTGGGTGTGAGTTTTTTTTTTTTCGTTATTTCTGTTTAGATTGACGGAGATAGGTTAGTATAGTTTCTAGAGATTGATTTGGGATTGGTGGTTATTTGTGATTGAAGGAGTTTGGAGTTATTTGTTGATTATCTATTTTATTTGATTATTATAGTTTGTTTCTTTCTGTGTGTTCATTATGGCTGATGATGATGTTAATCCTAATAAAGATAAAAATAAACAAAAAGAAACTGAAATTGGTTCTTCTTCTGATTTAAAGCTTTCTTTTGGTGATTCTTTGTATTTACATCCTAATGATACTAGTGGTACTCCTAGGTTGGTTGCTAAAGGGTGCAGTCAAACAGAGGGTATAGATTATAATGAAATCTTTTCTCCTGTTGTGAAAATGTCCACTGTTAGATTGCTTATTGCTTTATCTGTTAAAAATAAGTGGCCTCTTTATCAACTTGATGTGAATAATGCTTTTCTCTATGGAGATTTAGATGAGGATATCTATATGACTATTCCAAAAGGTTTTTCTAATGATCAAAACAAAGACATGGTTTGTAAACTTACAAAATCTCTTTATGGTCTTAAGTAGGCACCTAGAAAATGAAATGAAAAACTTGTTAGTGTTCTCAAAGAACATGGTTTTGTTCAATCCGTTAATGATCATTCTTTGTTTACCAAAACTAAAAATAACAAGTTTATTGCTCTCCTTATCTATGTTGATGATATTGTGCTTACTGGAAATTGTATTGATGATATTGATAAGTTTAAAGCTTTCCTTAATACTAAGTTTCACATAAAAGACTTGGGATTACTCAAATATTTTTTGGGAATTGAAGTTATTAAAACTGATAATGATATTTGTCTTTCCCAAAGAAAGTATTGTCTTGAATTTCTTAAAGAGTTTGGTTTACTTGGTTGTAAACCTGTGTCTACTCCCATGGAACCTAATTATGTTCTTTATTTCAAACCTACTAATGATGATCCCTTGTTAGAAAATGTTACTGGATATCAAAAACTTCTTGGAAAGCTTATATACCTGACCCATACCAGACCTGATATTGCATATTTTGTTCATTGTCTTGCTCAATATATGCATTCACCTTTAAAGTCTCATTTGGCTTCTGCTCTTAATGTTTTAAGATATCTGAAAGGTGCTCCAGGTAAAGGTATAAGGTATAGTTATACTGTTAATGATAATTTGTAAGAAGGATACAGTGATGCAAATTGGGCTAAATGTTTAAAAACCAAAAAATCTATCACTGGTTACTGTATCTTTTTCAATAAGTGTCTTGTTTCATGGAAAAGTAAAAAACAAAACATTCTTTCTAAGTCCTTAACACAAGCAGAATAAAGATCTATGTCTTCTTCTGCTTGTGAGATCATATGGATTCAAAAATTATTAGCAGACTTGAATATAAATCTCACTCTTCCTATAAATCTCTTTTGTGATAACAAGTCAGCATTACAACTAACTGTGAATCCAGTTTTCCATGAAAGGTCTAAACACTTTGAAATCGATGTACATTTTATCAGAGAGAAAATTGCCAAAGGAATTATGAGTACTAAAAAGATTAGTTCTCAGGAACAGATTGTAGACATTCTAACAAAACATTTGCTAGTTTATCAACATAAATATTTGTGTGACAAACTGAAAATGTTTGATATCTTTGGCAAACAAATTAAGGGGGAATGTTCAAATAAGTAGTTCGTATATACCTCTAATCTGTTTATAGCTTATCTAGTGCTTATTATCTTTTCTAGTTTTTATCTTATTTTGTAGTTAATAAAGATGAGGGGCTTATTCTGGTCAAATGAAAGTAGATATTAGTTGAAGTAGAAAGTTGTCTGCTGAGTGTAAAGTTGATAGAAGACTAAGGACCAAAGTGAAACATTTATGGCTATATAAAGAAGGCCCTCTGCTAGGGTTTGAAAACTTTTCGATCATACGCTTTCTCTCAAAAGCTTATATCTTATACTCTTTTAGTCTTGATCATCTTGATCTATTTCTCATTCTTGTAATCGTTTGGTTATTATCTCATTGATAATAATCTGATCTTGTAATCGTTTGGATATTGTTAGTTGGTAATCTGTGCCGACTATTGTGCTTTAAGATTGAATAAAGATTGTGTTTAAGGTTGTTGTTATATCTTTGATACCATCGCACATAATGCAAATACACCATAGAACATAGACACGTTTTACTTGAAAAGCACTAATTACCCATGCATAATAAAAGTTTGGCTTGTATATTACCATAAATGAGTAATGTAATTAAATGTTTTTACACTAAGATGGCAAGATTGCTCATATTCGTTCATTGTGGTTTGCTTATAGTAAAATAAGCGGAAAAGTAAACTATAAAACGTAAACCGAAATAAATTAAGCTCAGTATCTCAAAAATAAGCTTAAGCAGACACCACGTACATGCAAGACATTTCAACAACTCATTACATGGACTACAAAATTCCTAAATTTGTGTTTTTCATAAAAAATGAAGACATTTCCACTAACCAATAACCGGAATAAATACACCAATTATTTAAACCGGAGATGTCACATTTTTTTATTGGGTTAAAGCCTTCAAGGGAGATTTTGAAAATTGTATGACTGGCGTAATGGAGGCCTCCACCACCCGTGGGGAGCAACTATCACACTCCATCTGCCACTAGGTTTGCATCCACCACGCGCCAAGGTGCCTTTTTGGAGTTGGTTCGGTGGTGCAGACCACCTATCGTGGTGCAGTGAATTTTTTTATGAGTGTGTACGAGGTATAACGTATAAAGTGAGATTTTTGTGTGTTTGGTTAAGTGGTCAGTACTACTACGGCTCTTAGGTGATGTGTTAAGTGGTGTGTTAAAAAACTAATGTCAAGATGAGGCGGAGATGGTGAGAAAGTGACCAATTACACGCGGCTTAAGATTCAAGTTAAGTTGATTCACTTTATAATATAAAGTACATGCCACAAAAGTTTATAATATAAGCGGACAAAAAACAACATTAACATTAAGTACCAAAACATTCCTCCATATTCCTAGTAACTGTAAATGTTTGGATTCCAAAAGTACGAAAGAAACATTTCTAAATAGGAATTAGCTAGAACCACACAAAAATCCACAAAAGGAATTGTCATGTTTTCATTGGTGTGTTTTGCTATATTTTTTCTCTCCTTTTTTTATTAAGCCAATCAAAAATAGACAAGTCAATTTTGTAGATTTCCTTTTGTGAATGTTTTGTGGTTGTAGCAAACCTCAAATAAATAAAGTCAATATAGAAGAGCAGCATCTAACAAAAAGCCTTTTTAAGCACAAGTTACAAATGCACAATGCACACTACATGTTACCTATTTTCCCATCCAACACACACACACATACACACACACACACACAAAAAAAAAACTCCCAAGTTCAGGAAATTTGTACCTAAATGGAACAAACACCATCAGCACTTTGACCATTGTCAATATCCATTTTATCGGCTTCCTTAACATCTGCTAAAACATGAAGAAACTCTGGAGGAATAGCTGTAGGGTCGAGGTCGAGACAACCCTTTGGAACTTTTGCAGATTCTTGACCTGTGAGCAGGCATGAAGGTATTTGATGCGATATTTTAAGGAAGTCTCTTTTCTGGGATGACTCTTGTTTCTTTGATGTCTAGATGTCGGTGAAACACTGTTTTAAATCCCACAACTTTGACTAGTGGTGTGACGGTAATGCCTGTTTCTTCACTTTACTCGTCAACTTCCATAATTTCTTAAGTATGGTATCCGGTGTTTTATCGCTTTTGTACAGAGCACAAGCACTTCCCTTTTTAGGGAAAACATGAATGTTACCGTTTCTCTGCTTTGTAAAGCTAGCTTTGTGTGAGAATAGTTAGGGGAGGTAACAGTTTCATGTTTTCCTGGTTGAAACTCGCCGAATGCTTCCAGGACTGAGATCATAAATACAATCGTTAAAACTTCGTTTACGCAACTAAATTCTTCACATGTTAAAAGCAGTTTAGCGAGCAGTGGGTCCAATCGAAACTCAGTCATTTTTAGCCCAATATCAGTCAGACTCGCTGTGTTGTTCAATGCTCCCAATATCCATAGTTGATACAGGTAGACATATAGTTAAGAATGTTAAGTTTAGGTGTCGGATCCATGAACTCGAAATCAAGTAAATTGTCGATTTTTGACGACTTCAGAAGCAAAAGTACGTTCCCCAGATTCGCCCTTTGGATTTCTAGGATGGGGTTGTCGAAGCATTTCTTTTTTGTATGCATTTTCTGTAAAAGGATGGTAACAGGTACCGGGCCTAATAGTAAACAAACTACAAATACCTAATAGTAATCTGACTACAACTTTCAACAAAATTCATTATGCAAATATGCCTAACGAAAAGGTGAAATTGGATTGAGGAAAAATAAGCACACTTAATCATAAACATGTTTGATACATATGATAAGTCATCAGAAGTGTAAATGCACTCTTACATCTCTTACGGTACTTATGCAACAAGAAAACTAAAACACACTTACAAATATATTTGACAAAGTAACATTTATATAACTACGACATGCACTGCTTCTTGCTGCAGTTACTTTCAAATTTCACCAAGAAAGCTTGGTATTAGACCTGAAAGCGTTCAAAAATAAGACCAAGTTAATGATGATTTATTAACAAAGTCATGTAAAATCAAATTCTACAAAATGGGAGAACTGAGTACCTTATATATTTTGAAGTACATCGACAATGCGCTGCAACTCATTGACAACAATTTCAATTTTCATCCATTGTGGTGGGGAATCCACAGAGCACGATACTCCAATCTTGATAATAGCAACCAAACATTCTTCCACTTTCTTTGCATTCGCTTTCGTACTTTGCAACACAATTGCATCATCATCAATAACATCGATTACATGATCCAATAATGCCATGTAAGCAAATTTATGAATCCTAAGACCATCGTTGAACATGTCATCTGTCAGCTTTTCTTTGCACTTTATGAACCGTAAAATATTTTAAAGATATTCACACTTAAGAATGTGAATAATTGTTTCAAAATCCTCTCACTTAAAAATTGCGAAACGATTTAGTTAGACCTTCCCTTTCATTTCACTCTAGTACAACAAGCTAAAGTGACCTCTACGCTTCGTCCCCGGTGCTCTTTATTTTTTGTTCGATGAGCAGATCCTTCAATCTCACACTTAAAAGTGTGAAGAATTATTTCAAAATCAAAATCATCATATTTAAATGTGAGAAAATTATTTCAAAGTCAAAATCATCACACTTAAAAGTGTGAAAAATATTCATAAATCTTCCCACATAAAAGTACGAAATATTTGCTACACCCAATTGGTTCACCGGCATACTAATGTGAACTTTTTTATTCTTTTCACTTTAAAGTGTGTAAACATACTTAATAAGTGCGAGTATTTTACTATTTTGTAGTAGTGCTACCCGCGTGTATCAAGCATGTGACTGAAGATAACGATCTCATACTAACGTCGTTAGGAAATTGGATCAGCGGCGAGCAATTTTGGCAACGATAGGGAGCAACGCTGAAACTTTTCGGGTTCAGTAAAAAATTTGATGTTATCGAGTAATATATATATATATATATATATATATATATATATATATATATATATATATATATATATATATATATATATATATATATATATATATATATATAATAAGACCAAAAACCGACCAAGTAGTCAATTCGCTCTCTAACCAAGAGTGAAAATCCCAAATGGCCAAAGAAAGTCAAACCACATATATTTCCGGAAGTATTAAATATTTCCAGGTTGTTTATGTCCCAACGAAGTGTGAATGGAAAATTGGATTCGGTTCGTGATCGGGTGATTTGAATAAGTAAGACGATTTGGAATTATGACTACTAAAAATAGAATACATAAACAAGAAAGCAAATAATAAGCACCTAAAACAAGTTAACAAAGCACAATTAAGTCCTAACTCAAACTAAACTAAAAACGGGCATTTAAACGGGAACGTAACGGGCCTAAAAACCTCAATTATCAAATTTTAACCCTAGAAATGCAAATTTAATTTCTTAAAGTCCTAAATGATTAAAAATAATTTTAGAAAAAAGAATTATATTTTTTGATTTTTATTTTATTTATTATGAATTAAAAACAATTTTAATCTAAAAATATTAAACTAATAAAATTTTAAGGAAAAGTACTTTAAAGTGTATAGAATCTAGGAAAATAAAGTGGAACAACCAGCTTATTCAAATAAGCTGGAAATAAGCAAAAAGGAGTTGATAAGCAAAACCGAAAAAGAACTATAAGTAAATAACCAATGCAATCCCTAATGGAAAAGACCCAAGGGCGCGGATGGTTGTGAGTGTGATGTGTTAAATAACAATTAATTAAAACAAAGAGACCTAACAGATTTAGCAAATAAGCTACTATAACCTATAAGCTAAAAACTAATAAGCTACTAAAACCTAAAAGCTGACTAAAAAGGCAATTCTAAACTAAAATAAGTGATGCGCGTGATGTGTCGTTGCGGTTTAGCAGTATTAATGCCTACTCAAGTTTTAAATTTATATTTAGTCGACTTATCAATAACACACACACTTAACGAGCAGTGTACCCGGTCAGTATGAATATAATGGTAAGTAGAGTGTCGATCACTAAGAGTGGAACGTATTATCTAGTTATTCTAATCAGTATTTTAATATCTTAAGTCAATTATACAACCTAATCTAACGCAAGGGGGTTCAGCCTGAGAGACTGGCACGTTTTGGTTGCAATTAAATAATAAACTAAACTAATGAGCACGAATCAACGATAAGCGTGCACGTACACAGATAAATACTTGAGACAATAAGAAGACCTGTCCTGATAATTAAGTAGCTTGTCACTTGTTTTATTGCTAGTTTTATATGAAGTGCGTGTAATTAACCCTTTCTCGTTGGCTCTAATCTTATCGGCGAGTAAACCCTTAATGATTACTTATGTCTAAAAGTTATTCCTAAGTGATTAAGTTAGTTATAACCGTGGGAGCAATATGATCTTCCGTAGTCACATACGACAAGCCACTAATAGACACAGAGGTTATCAATGCACTAATAAAAGTCACCAAAGACATCAACATATAAACTTTAATTAATGGGAAAGCAGTTTTAAGGGAGTGCAACCTTTCCGTTGTCACATTACACAAGCCACCAATCCTGATGAATTAAAGTGTACTAATACAATGAAACAAAACTACTTAATGAATTAAACACATGCAGGACCTTCTTACAGCTCTTGCATCTTCGTTCGGGTGTGTCTTGTGCTGCCTATTCGTCTGAATTCGTTCGCTCGTCTAGGATATATGGCACGTACGTCTAAAAGTCTTTTTGAAATTCGTCTGGCCTTGGGGTATTTATAGTTTCTGTCTGAGGTAAGATGCGGCGCATTGAATAAGTAGATGCGGCGCATTGACTTAACTTCACGTGGGGTCCAAGGTTATTATATTCCAGAATATTCGTACACCGCCTTGAGATGCGGCGTATCTTCATAACTGTATGCGGCGCATGTCTTCTTGTATCTTGGATCGAAACTGGTGAAATCTTGATAGTGATGCGCCGTATGTAAGAAGTATAATGCGGCGCATCTGGAGTAGAACAAGTTGGTTCTTCTTCGTTGACCAAAGTTTCATATGCAACGCATGACAGAATTGCATGCGTGCATTCTTCAAAGTCAGGCAATGGTCTTCAATCTCTTCATTTCAGCAGCCTTTTCCAATCTTGATCATTTTTTCTCCATTTTTAGTCCATAATAGCTAAGTTTCACCAAATGCTTGTTTTTAACTGAGAATTACAAAAGTAAACGATTAAGTATCAATTCTCATACATAATATAATAAAACAAGTCAAATAAATAGGATAAATGATGATAATAAAATGTACTTATTTGAGTTCATCAAATATCCCCCCACTTGAAATTTACTTGTCCCCAAGTAAACCTTAGAATTAATCTTATGAAAATATATCCTAAAAGATATTCGGATTTATTTTTATATTTAAGCATGTATTCGTTTTATCATAATCACACAACCAAACACTTAACGAATTAGGAATAAAATAAAATATTTCGATAAAAGCAAATCTAATCGTTTAACTGTCCAGTCGTGACGAATATTCTATCATAAGCTTGGCAAGTATACACATCTCCCCCACTAAAGCCAAGGAATAACAAGTCTAAAGTGGTAAAAAGGGTTTTGAGGCTTAAGGGTTAATCATTCTTCTTATTCTCTATCGATCTCAAATTCCAAAAAAGGCGACAAAATCACAAATACATGATCGAATCCACGAACACGATACTTGCAATTGCTCAAATCCTTAACTCGAATAGGCTAAAGATAGGACCAAGTAATCTTCACCAATAATATTATATCAAAAAGGGCGACAAAATCATAAATGCATAGCCGAATCCACGACTACGATACTTAAGATTGCTCAAATCCCTAATCTCAATAAATCAAAGGTTTGGATAAAGAATGATATAGGGTATGGATAATATTTGGGATACAAATTGGTGTAAAATGAAAAATAAACAAAACAGATAAATTAAAATCATAAGTGTGGTTAATCACTATCCCAACCATCCCATGAATAAGACTCACATCATTGAACAACTCACGCTTTAACACTTGAAACACACGCTTTAGGTAGACACGAATTATACTCAACAAGATCTTAATCAAAGAATATCCTTAGTTGACGTTCCCATAACATTCAACTCCCATTCAATCCATAAATGTAATATATAACAAATAGTGGTGATATCGACCACTTAATACAAAACTTTACATAAGTTGGTTAAAACAAACTTCCAACTTTTCTTTTTTTTTTTTTTTTTTTTTTTTTTTTTTTTTTTTTTTTTTTTTTTAACTTGAAACATAAACATAGATGTGTAAAATTTCACCACATCACTATAATGATAACTCTGGATAATTTTTCCATACTTTTCATGACTTCAGAAATAACGGTAATAGTGAAAGTAGTAAACACACGAAAAACAAACTCAAAGATATACAATATTTACTTTCACTCCTATTGCATTGTGCAATTTCCCGACCTAACCAAAGATAATGAATTACGCACGCGAACACAGGTAATGTAAGGAAACACACTTTGCCTAAAGCAATTAACCAACCACGGATTTTAATCTACAGGGTAGGCTAAGGTGTAAGGGTGTAACGAAACATTATAACAAAGGTGTAAGAAACGAAAGGAATGGCTTTGAGTGTTTTTCTAGGGGTATCTTACTCTAAAAGTGAGAGTAACAAAGGGTTTATATGGGGGTTAACTAACCAGTGTAGTTAGCTAATATCACATAACATATAAAGGCTATTTGGGTGTAATCCTAGAAATTTACCAATTTAGACAAGTCATTCCAATTATATAAATAATACTCATTATGGTGGTCTCGAATAGTATACAAGCCAAGTTCTAAAGTCTACAAGTCACCGGCACACTCATAGATTTGTGAATTTTGAAAAATCACAATTTTTGAAAATAATGTTATGTGTGCAGCTATGCAACTTAGATCTTAAACAAAAACATGCTAAAAATTTTAAATTTTGATATATTAAGCGCATTTTAAGCATAATTTTTGAAAAAGTTTAGGACAAGTAAGTGTTCTAATTCTCCAATCCCCCCACTTAAGTTAAACAACGTCCTCGTTGTTTGTATCAAAGGTTAAAAACTGGAAAATAAAAGAATTAGAACAGAAAAACTCCCCTGAGATTTGCTCGGTATGATCCTCCATTAGTATAAGGGCAAAAATCAACTTCTTGTGGATGAGAACGTTTAAGCTTCATAATTGATGTATCCACAGGAAATGCAGGAATCTATAATACCACCAAGACTTTAACACACCTGAGTTAAGAAAGTTCAAACTTGCATAATACATTAGTAGTTAGTAAAAATAAAATGTAAAAATTAAACTGAAAATCATCAGGTCAGTCGATGCGCCGTATCTTATGGAAGAAGATACGCCGTATCGAGCCTGGAATAAAAATAAAATAAAATGAAATAAAGGATAGGATGCGTCGCATCTGTTTACCAGATGCGGCGCATGTAGTTACCAGACAGACTGTTAATAGTCTGTTGTAAAATGACTCGTTCCACGGTTTATCTCTCACGTCCTCTCGTACTCTCATGCTGAACTTAATGCCAGTCTTTGTCAAGCATAATAAGAAATATCAACTGGAACATCAAATATATACGTTAATAATAATGAGTACAATCAACAAGATAATAATAATAATATACGTGGAACAATGTCAATAAACACAACAAATCCAGATATCATGGGTCAGTAGGGTCGTCTGAGCGGGTCCCGGAAGTGCTGGCACCATCTGTCCTGGCCCGGACTCTGCGAGTGTATGCGAGTGTCGCCCCTCTAACCTGAGTACCATCCGGGCGAGTGTGGCTAATACCCTGATGCTCCAAAAGCCGGCTCATACTCGTAACAAGCCACTCCGAGTCCCTCCTCATACCATCTACTACGCCTCTCAAGGCTCTCAGCTCTCCCTCAACTGCCTCAACTCTCTGACTCACCGTGCGTACAGGTGCTGGTGGGGGTACTGGTGCCTGTGGCTCCTCCTGATGTGCTGGAGCAGCAGCCGGAGCTCCCTGAGGACCTCCCTGCTCCCCCTCTGGCTCTGCTGGTCTAGCGGGCCCCAATGCCACCCAAAAGTAATCCCCCATAGTCATCTGACAAATCCCCAGCCTAACCAAATAATCTCTGTCAACAACCGGTAGATGGGTCACCACAACCTCCAGCCCGGCAGGAATCTCGACACCTATCACTCCAAAATGACGGGCCAGCCTAGACACAAAATGCCCGCCAGTCATCTGACTCCTCCTGTCTCTCCCTGCAGCTGCCCGATGGAGGTAATGTGCCAGAAAGTGGGGGATGTTCACCGACAACCCCTCGTCCATGCTCCTCAGAAGGAAGAGGTCAAGAGTAGTCACCTTCTCGGGTGACTGACCTCTCCTAGCAATGGTCAAAGCTATCATGCGGTGGCACAACCTCCTCATGGGCTCCCTGATCAATGTGTAAGAAGGGGTGGAAGTAGCGATATCACCCCCTGAAGAGATCCTATCCCAGTAATCTCCTAGCAATGCCCTATCAGGAACTACCCTCAAGCTGTCAGCCCAGTACCTGGAAAACCCATCAGACTCAAGCTCCTCAGCAGTGTGTAACCCCATAGCCAGAATAAACTCCCTCATCGACATCTGCCTGTGCTCTCCCCCCAACCTAAAAACCAATGTGTCGGCGGTATCCAACTCTGTATCAGTCTCCCTGTAATGGACAGTACTGAAGAATTCCAACATAAGCTCTCTGATAAGAGGCTCATCGACCCCAAACAACCTCTCCCAAGCAAAAGATCTAAACACTACCTCATCATCATCATCACTAACCACCATCTCCAACCTACGATGCAAACTATCAGCAGCATGCCCCCCTCCAATCAATCCAATATCCTCACCAAGAACCGAGACCCTGAAAATCCTCTTGAAGTAAATAACTCTAAGCCTCCTCAAATACTCATCCAATGTATCAGGAGTCAGTCCAAAAGTCTCAAAGCGGAGCAATGGATGTCTGTTCTCAGCTTCGGGTAGTGCCATCTGCAATAAATCTTCAAGGTTAGAAAACATTCTGAAAATATGGTAGATACGGCGCAACTGATA
Source organism: Artemisia tridentata subsp. tridentata (assembly GCA_021014915.2). Lineage (NCBI taxonomy): Eukaryota > Viridiplantae > Streptophyta > Magnoliopsida > Asterales > Asteraceae > Artemisia > Artemisia tridentata. The sequence continues at coordinate 22,061,902 of CP139507.1, read as the reverse complement.
AATCAGTGCGGCGTATCTGTGAAATATAAGAGATGCGGAGCAAGAAATGAGATACGGCGTATCGAGATGCGTCGTATCTAAATTAAGTAATACGGCGTATATGGAATTATATTAAATTGAAAATAGGTCGTTACGCCGCATCAATTAATTAAGATGCGCCGCATCTATCAATCTATCAGCATAAAAAGGGGTCAGGCACGCATTCCAAGAATCCGGACCCGTGACGTAAACTCCCACTTAACATCACAGTTCCATTTACCCATTATAAAAGTTCTAAAAGTTTATTATACCACCACCAATCCATTTTCCCACTAAAATTCAAAATCGAATTCAAAACCCTAATTTATATTCAAATAAAACTAGGCCAGAAAGTCAATGATTTATGCAAATTAAATACGGGGGAAATCATCTAATGCAAGTCCTAATCATATCCCTATATAATTTAAACCCTAATCGAATTAATCACATAAACCCAAATTTTTATATTAAACAAAATTAAATCGAAATAGAATAATTACCTTAATTATATGATTAGGAGTAGGTTAAGAGATCGGATTAGAGGTTTGATTTGAGAAAAATGCTCGGATTTAGGGTTTAATTTTACTGTGTGTGTGTTTTTAACTGTGTGAGGATTTGGGGTAAAAAGTTGAGATCCGGCGCATTCCCGTCGTATTTATAGGGCAAAACGATGCGCCGCATTGAAAAATTGGAATGAGCCGTATCTATTTAATTTCGTTGACTAGTCAATGAGTCCTAGTTGGTCAGAGATACGGCGCTTGGGATATTTAGATCCGCCGTATCGCTATGTTAGTGAACGAAATTTAAATAAGGAACGTACCTTGGCCTCCGCAACACAATTCCTTATACATCGAATTGGGGTTAAACGGCATATGATATATATAAATCCAAGATAAGATCAACAAGTATATTAGTTTTATTAATAATTATAATCTTATTGTTTAGTAGATAATGATTTATTCCGGGGTTAGGAACAAATATCGTGTTTTAGCTTACAAAATCAAGATTATAAATGTATAGTGAAATTGAGAGAGATTTCGTAGAGAACTCTTTTTAAGGCCAGGTGAATTATTGTAGAGGTTACCTGGAATTATTTCAAGAATTAAAGACGTTCTATGTTACCGGTACTGAGTTTTCCTCCACTCTTGTCGTCTTATTACAGCCTTCTAGTTGTCAAAGGTTTGATCACTCCAGCTAGCGTCTCTCGGTTTGGTACAGGATGTAATCTTCCATAGTGATGCTTAAGCCATCATTTATCCTGAAAGTAAACAACTTGCGCACGAGAGTAGTGGAACGATCAAAGCGAATATCAAAAATCAACTATATTTATTAAATTAAATACGTTGTGTTAACAAAAGTTAATGCGCCGTATTTTCGTTATGTTTCAAAATACAAGATTTTTGATTCAGTAGATGCGCCGTATCGATAAAAATCGATGCGTCGTATCTGTTTAATAATTCGAAAACTGTTTTTAATTAAAATAATAGATACGCCGTATCTGCAAAAACAGATGCGTCGTATGGCGTTATCGCTTAGAAAAAATTTCTTATTAAAAACGGAATACGCCGTATCTTGGGGAAAGATGCGTCGTATCGAATTAATTAAACGCGTTGTATTTTATAAAAATTAAACGCAATACGCCATATCTAAGAAAATAGATGCGCCGTATCGTTTGAATAAGCTCAGTACAACGATAGCAGAATACAAGAAAAATACGGAAAATAAAAACAAAAATAAAAGCAAACGAAAATAAACAAAAACAGAAAATATGCAAATAATACAATGAATGAAATTAATCTAATACACAACACGGTTAGCGGTTAAAATCTAAAAATTAAAAAGAAAAACCTAATTAAAATACTAATCAAATTAACAGATAATAACAATTCACTCCCCGGCAACGGCGCCAAAAACTTGATGCGCGTGATGTGTCGTTGCGGTTTAGCAGTATTAATGCCTACTCAAGTTTTAAATTTATATTTAGCCGACTTATCAATAACACACACACTTAACGAGCAGTGTACCCGGTCAGTATGAATATAATGGTAAGTAGAGTGTCGATCACTAAGAGTGGAACGTATTATCTAGTTATTATAATCAGTATTTTAATATCTTAAGTCAATTATACAACCTAATCTAACGCAAGGGGGTTCAGCCTGAGAGACTGGCACGTTTTGGTTGCAATTAAATAATAAACTAAACTAATGAGCACGAATCAGCGATAAGCATGCACGTACACAGATAAATACTTGAGACAATAAGAAGACCTGTCCTGATAATTAAGTAGCTTGTCACTTGTTTTATTGCTAGTTTTATATGAAGTGTATGTAATTAACCCTTTCTCGTTGGCTCTAATCTTATCGGCGAGTAAACCCTTAATGATTACTTATGTCTAAAAGTTATTCCTAAGTGATCAAGTTAGTTATAACCATGGGAGCAATATGATCTTCCGTAGTCACATACGACAAGCCACTAATAGACACAGAGGTTATCAATGCACTAATAAAAGTCACCAAAGACATCACCATATAAACTTTAATTAATGGGAAAGCAGTTTTAAGGGAGTGCAACCTTTCCGTTGTCACATTACACAAGCCACCAATCCTGATGAATTAAAGTGTACTAATACAATGAAACAAAACTACTTAATGAATTAAACACATGCAGGACCTTCTTACAGCTCTTGTATCTTCGTTCGGGTGTGTCTTGTGCTGCCTATTCGTCTGAATTCGTTCGCTCGTCTAGGATATATGGCACGTACGTCTAAAAGTCTTTTTGAAATTCGTCTGGCCTTGGGGTATTTATAGTTTCTGTCTGAGGTAAGATGCGGCGCATTGAATAAGTAGATGCGGCGCATTGACTTAACTTCACGTGGGGTCCAAGGTTATTATATTCCAGAATATTCGTACACCGCCTTGAGATGCGGCGTATCTTCATAACTGTATGCGGCGCATGTCTTCTTGTATCTTGGATCGAAACTGGTGAAATCTTGATAGTGATGCGCCGTATGTAAGAAGTATAATGCGGCGCATCTGGAGTAGAACAAGTTGGTTCTTCTTCGTTGACCAAAGTTTCATATGCAACGCATGACAGAATTGCATGCGTGCATTCTTCAAAGTCAGGCAATGGTCTTCAATCTCTTCATTTCAGCAGCCTTTTCCAATCTTGATCATTTTTTCTCCATTTTTAGTCCATAATAGCTAAGTTTCACCAAATGCTTGTTTTTAACTGAGAATTACAAAAGTAAACGATTAAGTATCAATTCTCATACATAATATAATAAAACAAGTCAAATAAATAGGATAAATGATGATAATAAAATGTACTTATTTGAGTTCATCAATAAGCAATCCTAATAAGCCAAAAGCTCAAAAACTAAGTAAGCTAAAAATTGAAAGATGATAACAAAACAGCCAAAAGGGGCACTTTTAAGCTATAAAATAAGCTACTAAACTAATAAGCTAATGCATGAAAATATCAAAACAGCATAGATAACCCATCAAATAACTTGTAAAACCAATTTCAGACAATTTGGACTAAAATTGAGCTTAAAAATAAGCTGATAAGACTAATACTTAAACAAAAATTTTGACTTTTATAAGAACTAGCAAACCTGAACTACCTTTAAGCTACTTTTAACCCCTAAAATAAGCTACCAAACTAATAAGCTAAAACTTAAAAACTTAAAACAGATAAAGTTTAACCATTAATGAACATCTAGAAACAAGTTTAAAGAATTTTTAACACAAAAATAAGCTGAAATTAAGCTAAGAAAAACCTATGCTGACTGTTTTTTTGTATACTGATTCAACTTTTAAAAACTGAAAACTACTTTAAGCTTGAAATTAGGGCTATTAGGATTCTCATAGCTATAGCAGCATACTATGACTATGAGATTTGGCAAATAGATGTCAAAACCGCCTTCTTAAATGGTCTCATAGATGAAGACATCTATATGGTGCAGCCTGAGGGGTTTGTGAATCCAAAATTTCCAAAATGTGTATACAAACTTCAAAGATCCATTTATGGATTGAAGCAAGCATCAAGGCAATGGAATAAAAGATTTGATGAAGAAATCAAAAGGTTTGGATTTACTCAGAATCTTGATGAGCCATGTGTATATCACAAAGCTAGTGGGAGTAATGTAATTTTCCTTATCCTATATGTTGATGACATACTGATCATGGGAAAAGACATTTCAAGTTTGCAAAAGGTTAAGGCATATCTTGGAAAGTGCTTTTCTATGAAAGATTTAAGGGAAGCTGCATATATTCTGGGAATCAAGATCTATAGAGATAGATGATGAACCCAAATAAGTACATTTTATTACTATCATTTATCCTATTAATTTGACTTGTTTTACTATATTATGTGTGAGGATTGATACTTAATCGTTTACTTTTGTAATTCTCAGTTGAAAACAAGCATTTGGTGAAACTTGGCGATTTTGGACTAATTATGGAGCAAAACGTGCATAAAGTGAAGAGTCTACTGAAATGGACAAGATCAAGTCAAATCTGCTCTAGATGCGCCGCATCTCAGTCATGACATGCGCCGCATCACTATCAAGATCTCACCAGATACGATCCAAGATACAAGAGGACATGCGCCGCATCTAATCATGGAGTTACGCCGCATCTTCTGGCGGTGTACGAATATTCCTGAATATTATAATCTTGGACCCCACGCGAAGTTAAGTCAATGCGCCGCATCTACTTAATAGATGCGCCGCATCTTCCCTCAGACAGAAACTATAAATACCCCAAGACCAGACGAGTTCAAAAAGCTTTGGTCAGACATACAACAGAACCCTAGGACGAATTCAGTCAAGGAGGCAGCACAAGACACTCCAAACGAAGATACGAGAGCTGTAAGAAGGTACTGCATGTGTTTAATTCATTAAGTAGTTTTGTTTTATTGTGTTAGCAAACTTTAATTCATCAGGATTGGTGGCTTGTGTAATGTGACAACGAAAGATTGCACTCCCTTTAATACTTGCTTTCCCATCAATTAAAGTTTATATGTTGATGTCTTTGGTTACTACTTATTAGTGCATTGATAACCTCTGTGTTTATTAGTGGCTTGCGGGCATTTGACTGCGGAAAATAATGTGGCTCCCACGGTTATTACTAAATTGATCACTTAGGAATAACTTTTAGACATAAGTAATCATTAAGGGTTTACTCGCCGATAAGAATAGGACCAACGAGAAAGGGTTAACTACATACACTTCATATAAAGCTATCAATAAAACAAGTGACAATCTACTTAATCATAAGGACAGCCCTCTTATTGTCTCGAGTATTTATCTGTGTACGTGTGTGCTACTTGCTGATTCGTGCCTATTGGTTTATTTTATTATTTAATTGCAAAAAAACCGTGCCAGTCTCTCAGGCTGAAACCCCCTTGCGTTAGGATATTAAAATACTGATTAGAATAACGAGATAATACGTTCCACTCTTAGTGATCGACACTCTACTTACCATTATATTCATACTGACCGGGTACACTGCTCGTTAGGTGTGTGTGTTATTGATAAGTCGGCTAAATATAAATTTAAAACTTGAGTAGGCATTAAAACTGCTAAACCGCAACGACACACGCAGCACATCAAGTTTTTGGCGCCGTTGCCGGGGAGTGAATTGTTATTATCTTTTAATTTGATTAGTATTTTAATTAGGTTTTTCTTTTTATTAGATTAATTGCATCATTGTATTATTTTGCATATTTGTTGTATTGTGTGTTAATTGTTTTCTTTTATTTTTGTGTGTTTTATTTTTGTTTGTGTGTTTTTATTTGTTTTTATTTTTCATATTTTTTCTGTTCTGCTATCGTTGTACTGTGCTAAATCAAACGATACGGCGCATCTGATCTCTCAGATACGGCGTATTGCGTTTAATTTTTTTAAATACAACGCGTTTAATTAATTCGATACGACGCATCTTTTCCCCAAGATACGGCGTATCTGTTTTTGATAAAAAAAAAAAAAAAAAATTCTAAACGTTAACGCCATACGACGCATCTGCTTTAGCAGATACGGTGTATCTGTTTTTGATAAAAAAAATTTTTTTCTAAACGTTAACGCCATACGACGCATCTGCTTTAGCAGATACGGCGTATCTATTATTTTAATTAAAAACAGTTTTCGAATTATTAAACAGATACGACGTATCGATCTCTATCGATACGGCGCATCTTACTGAATCAAAAATCTTGTATTTTTAAGCGTAACGAAAATACGGCGCATTAACTTTTGTTAATACGACGATTATAATTTGATAAATATAGTTGATTTTTGATATTTACTTTGATCGGTCCGCTACTCTCGTGTGCAAGTTGTTTATTTTCAGGATAAATGATGACTCGAGCATCACCATGAAGGATTACATTCTGAACCAAACCAAGAGAAGCTAGCTGGAGTGATCAAACGAAACCTCTTCGATTATCCAACCAACCCAAAGGAAAGTTCTCTACATCACAATCTCAATTTTACCTATCCTTATAATACATCTGATTAAAATCGTAATCTTAATTTTGTATGCTTAAAAACGATATTCGTTCCTAACCTAGGAATAAATTCTTATCCTCTAAATTATAAGATTACAATTGTTAATAAAACGTTTATACCTATTGCTCTTATTTTAAATTCATTTATATCGTATGGTGTAACCATTTTACCCCAATTTGGTGTATAAAGAATCGTGTTGCGGAGGCCAAGGTACGTTCCTAATTTAAATTTCGTTCACTAACATAGCGATACGGCGGATCTAACTATCCAAAGCGCCGTATCTCTGACCATCTAGGATTCATTGACTAGTCAACGAAATTAAATAGATACGGCGCATCCAAATTTTCAATACGGCGCATCCTTTTCGCCTATAAATACGACGGGAATGCGCCGGATCTAAAATCTTTACCGCATAAAAAAAAAAAAAACACACACAGTTAAGAACACGCACTAAAATTATACTCGAATCCCAATCATTCTTCTTTAATCCACCTTTAACCCGACCTAGAATCTTCCTCCTAATCATCGAATTAAGGTAATTATTCCATTTCGATTTAATCTTGATTAATACGAAAATTAGGGTTTATATGACTGAATCGATTCGTGCTTAAATGATATAGAGATATGATTAGGACTTGCTCTAGATGGTTTCCCCCGTATTTAATTTGCATAAATAATTGAACTTATAACCTAATTTGATTTAACCGAAAATTAAGGTTTTGGGTTCGATTTTGAATATTTAGCGGGAAGGCGAGTTAGTAGTGGTGGAATGAGATATTAGAACTGATATAAGGAGTATATGATACTGTGATATTTAGTGGTAGTTTACGTCACGGATACGGATTCTTGAAAAACGTGCCTGACCCTTTATTTTATACTGATATGCCTTTAGATGCGGCGCATCTAGGTTGATTAATGCGGCGTAACGACCTATTTCAAAATTGATAAAATTCTAGATACGCCGTATTGATTAATCTAGATACGACGCATCTCCATACGCCGTATCTGTTGTCTTGCACCGCATCTCTTATACTTTATACAGATACGCCGCACTGATTAAATCAGATGCGCCGTATCTACCTATTTTGCAGAATGTTTACTTACTGTGAATATCTATTTCAGATGGCATTACCAGAGGTCACACTAAGGCATCAGTGGCTACAATTTGAGAACATGGGACTCACTCCTGGGACTCTGTAGGATTACTTGCGTAGGCTTGACTCGATTTACTTCAAGAAAATATTCAGAGTCCAGGTTTTGAATTTTGATGATGTAGGGTTGATTGGTGGTGGACATGCAGCTGAGAGTTTACAGCATCGGATGGAGATGGTAGTTGCTGGAGATGATGAGGAGGTGGTGTTCAGGTCTAGTGCTTGGGAGAGACTGTTTAGGATTGACGAGCCTCTGATTAGGGAGCTCATGCTGGAGTTCTTTAGCACGATTCATTACAGGGAGACGGATTTGGAGATTGATACAGCTGACACTCTGGTGTTCAGGTTAGGAGGGGTGCATAGGCAGATGTCGATGAGGCAGTTTATTTTGGCCATGGGTTTGCATACAGCTGAGGAGCTTGAGTCGGATGGGTTTGACCGATACTGGGCTGATAGTTTGCGAGCGGTCCCTGACAGAGGATTATTTAGTGATTACTGGGACCGGATTTCTTCGGGGGGTGATATCACTACTTCCACCCCCTCATATACTTTGATCAGGGAGCCGATGAGGAGGCTGTGCCACAGGCTGATTGCACTTACTATTGCTGGGAGGGGTCAGTCGCCTGAGAAGGTGACTACTCTGGATCTCTTCCTCCTTAGGAGTATGGATGAGGGGTTGTCGGTAAACATCCCCCACTTTTTGGCGCACTACCTCCACCGATTTGCTGCAGGGAGAGATCGGAGGAGCCAGATGACTGGCGGGCATTTTGTTTCGAGGCTAGCCCGCCATTTTGGAGTTATTGGAGCGGAGATCCCAGCGGGGCTGGAGGTTGTGGTGGCCCGTCTCCCGGTTATCGATAGGGACTATTTGGTTAGACTTGGGATCTGCCAGGTGGCTGCGGGAGGCCACTTTTGGGCAGCATTAGGGCCCGCCAGAGCAGCAGGACCAGAGGCGGAGCAGGGAGGCCCTCAGGGACCTCCGGCTGCTGCTCCAGCCCATCAGGAGGAGCCGCAGGCACCAGTGCCCCCACCAGTCCCTGTACGTACCATGGGTCAGAGACTTGACGCAGTCGAGGGAGAGTTGAGAGCCCTGAGGAGGGACTCAGAGTGGTTGGTTATGAGTGTGAGCAGACTATTGGAGCAGCAGGGTATTACCCACACCCGCTCAGATGGTACTCATGTCGATGGAGTGACACGTGCATACGAGCGCAGAGTCCGCCAGAGGACTGATGGAGCCAGCACTTCCGGGGCCCATCCAGACGACGTCACTCACCCATGATCTCACTCTCTTGATTTTACAGACATTGTTCCACATATTATTATTATTTTTTGGATTGTACTAATCACTATTCTCGTGTATATATTTAATGTTTCAGTTTATGTTTCTTGTTATATTTGATGAAGACTGGCATTAAGTTCAGCATGAGAGTACGAGAGAACGTGAGAGATGAACCGTGGAACGAGTCATTTTACAACAGACTGTTAACAGTCTGTTTGGTAAACACATGCGCCGCATCTGGAAAACAGATGCGACGCATCCTATCCTTTATTTCGTTTTATTTTTGTTTCAGACCGCCGAGGATACGGCGCATCTCAATCCTGAGATGCGACGCATCTCCTGCAAATGGTCATATCTTATTTTAATTTTTCTGCATTTTTATTTTCGACTTTAAAACTTTTTATCAGTTTATTTTAATGCGGCGCATCCCTGGTTAAGGATGCGGCGCATCTTTTATTCTGATCCGTATTTATTCCAGGCTCGATACGGCGTATCTTCTTCCATAAGATACGGCGCATCGACTGACCTGATGATTTTCAGTTTTAATTTTTAAGTTTTATTTTTTTCCTAACTACTAATGTATTATGCAAGTTTGAACCTTTCTTATCTTAGGTATGTTTTAAAGTGTTGGTGGTATTATAGTTTCCTGGATTTCCTGTGGATACATCAAGTATGAAACTTTAACGTTCTAATCCACAAGAAAGATGATTTTTGCTCTTATACTAATGGAGGATCATACCGAGCAAATCTCAGGGGAGTTTTCCTGTTCTAATTCTTTTATTTTCCAGTTTTTAGCCTTTTTATACAAACAACGAGGACGTTGTTTAACTTAAGTGGGGGGATTGGAGAATTAGAACACTTAACAATTACTTGTCCTAAACTTTTTCAAAAATTATGCTTAAAATGTGCTTAATATATCAAACTTAAAATTTTTTTAGCATGTTTTTGTTTAAGATCTAAGTTGCATAGCTGCACACATGACGTTATTTTCAAAAATTGTGATTTTTCAAAATTCACAAATCTATGAGTGTGCCGGTGACTTGTAAACTTTAGAACTTGGCTTGTATACTATTCGAGACCACCATAATGAGTATTATTTATATAATTGGAATGACTTGTCTAAATTGGTAAAATTCTAGGATTACACCCAAATAGCCTATTATATGTTACGTGTTATTAACTAACTACACTGGTTAGTTAACCCCCGTATAAACCCTTTTGTTACTCTCATTTTTAGAGTAAGATACCCCTAGAAAAACACTCAGAGCCATTCCTTTCGTTTCTTACACCTATGTTTAAAATGTTTCGTTACACCTTAAACCTTAGCCTACCCTGTAGATTAGAATCCGTGGTTGGTTAATTGCTATAGGCAAAGTGTGTTTCCTTACATTACCTGTGTTCGCGTGCGTAATTCATTATCTTTGGTTAGGTCGGGAAATTGCACAATGCAATTGGAGTGAAAGTAAATATTGTATATCTTTGAGTTTATTTTTCGTGTGTTTACTACTTTCACTATTATCATTATTTCTGAAGTTATGAAAAGTATGGAAAAATTATCCAGAATTATCATTATAGTGATGTGGTGAAATTTTACACATCTATCTTTAAGTAAAAAAAAAAAAAAAAAAAAAAAAAAAAAAAAAAAAAAATCGAAAAAATAAGAAAAGAAAAAGAAAAAGAAGAAAGTTGGAAGTTTGTTTTAAACCAACAATGTAAAGTTATGTAAGTGGACGATATCACCACTAGTTGTTGTATTATATCTATGGATTGAATGGGAATTGGCAGTTATGGGAACGCCAATTAAGGTTTATTCTTGATAAGATCTTGTTGAGTATAATTCGTGTCTACTAAAGCGTGTGTTTCAAGTGTTAAAGCGTGAGTTATTCGTGATATGAGTCTTATTCATAGGATGGTTGGATAGTGTTAACACACTTAGGATTTTAATTTATTTGTTTTGTTTATTTTCATTTTACACCAATTTATATCCCAAATGTTATCCATGCCCTTTATTATTCTTTATCCAACCAAACCTTTGATTTATTGAGATTAGGGATTTGAGCAATCTTAAGTATCGTAGTCGTGGATTCGGCTATGTATTTATGATTTTGTCGCCCTTTTTGATATATTATTATTGGTGAAGTTTGGACCTATCTTTAGCCTATTCGAGTTAAGGATTTGAGCAATTGCAAGTATCGTGTTCGTGGATTCGATCATGTATTTGTGATTTTGTCGCCTTTTCTGGAATTTGAGATCGATAGTGAATAAGAATAATTAACCCTTAAGCCTAAAAACCCTTTTTACCGCTTTAGACTTGTTATTCCTTAGCTTTAGTGGTGGAGATGTGTATACTTGCCAAGCTTATGATAGAATATTCGTCACGACTGGACAGTTAAACGATTAGATTTGCTTTTATCGGATTATTTTATTTTACTTCTAATTCGTTAAGTGTTTAGTTGTGTGATTATGAAATAAACGAATACATGCTTAAATATAAAAATAAATCCTAACATCTTTTAGGATACATTTTCATAAGATTAATTCTAAGGTTTACTTGGGGACAAGTAAAGTTCAAGTGGGGGGATATTTGATGAACTCAAATAAGTACATTTTATTACTATCATTTATCCTATTAATTTGACTTGTTTTACTATATTATGTATGAGGATTGATACTTAATCGTTTACTTTTGTAATTCTCAGGTAAAAACAAGCATTTGGTGAAACTTAGCGATTTTGGACTAATTATGGAGCAAAACGTGCATAAAGTGAAGAGTCTACTGAAATGGACAAGATCAAGTCAAATCTGCTCTAGATGCGCCGCATCACTATCAAGATATCACCAGATACGATCCAAGATACAAGAGGACATGCGCCGCATCTAATCATGGAGTTACGCCGCATCTTCTGGCGGTGTACGAATATTCCTGAATATTATAATCTTGGACCCCACGCGAAGTTAAGTAAATGCGCCGCATCTACTTACTAGATGCGCCGCATCTTCCCTCAGACAGAAACTATAAATACCCCAAGACCAGACGAATTCAAAAAGCTTTTGTCAGACATACAGCAGAACCCTAGGACGAATTCAGTCAAGGAGGCAGCACAAGACACACCAAACGAAGATACAAGAGCTGTAAGAAGGTGCTGCATGTGTTTAATTCATTAAGTAGTTTTGTTTTATTGTGTTAGCAAACTTTAATTCATCAGGATTGGTGGCTTGTGTAATGTAACAACGAAAGATTGCACTCCCTTTAATACTTGCTTTCCCATCAATTAAAGTTTATATGTTGATGTCTTTGGTTACTACTTATTAGTGCATTGATAACCTCTGTGTTTATTAGTGGCTTGCGGGCATTTGACTGCGGAAAATAATGTGGCTCCCACGGTTATTACTAAATTGATCACTTAGGAATAACTTTTAGACATAAGTAATCATTAAGGGTTTACTCGCCGATAAGAATAGGACCAACGAGAAAGGGTTAACTACATACACTTCATATAAAGCTATCAATAAAACAAGTGACAATCTACTTAATCATAAGGACAGCCCTCTTATTGTCTCGAGTATTTATCTGTGTACGTGTGTGCTACTTGCTGATTCGTGCCTATTGGTTTATTTTATTATTTAATTGCAAACAAACCGTGTCAGTCTCTCAGGCTGAAACCCCCTTGCGTTAGGATATTAAAATACTGATTAGAATAACGAGATAATACGTTCCACTCTTAGTGATCGACACTCTACTTACCATTATATTCATACTGACCGGGTACACTGCTCGTTAGGTGTGTGTGTTATTGATAAGTCGGCTAAATATAAATTTAAAACTTGAGTAGGCATTAAAACTGCTAAACCGCAACGACACACGCAGCACATCAATAGATCAAGGCGGTTAATTGGATTAAGTCAAAGTGCTTACATTGATAAAATATTGAAGAGATTCAATATGCAAAATTCCAAGAAAGGATATTTGCCAATGGAAGTGAAACATGGCTTGAGCAGTGAGTTATGTGCTTCAACACCTGCAGAGGTGGCACGCATGAGCAAAGTTCCTTATGCTTCGGCTGTAGGATCTATTATGTATGCGGTGAGATGCACAAGGCCAGATGTGGCGAACGCTCAAAATATCACCAGCCAATTTCAACAGAATCCAGGTGAAAAACACTGGATTGTTGTTAAACATATTCTAAAGTATCTTAGGCATACGAAAGATATATTTCTTGTGCATGGTGGAAATCCAACTACAGAACTTGATGTTACAAGTTATTGTGATGCGTCCTGGCAATGTGACAAAGATGATGCGAAGTCTCAGACTGGTTATGTCTTTGTTATCAATGTAAGAGCAGTAGACTGGAGGAGCAAGAAGCATAGTACAATTGCGATGTCTGTGACAGAGGCAGAATACATAGCTGCTTCAGAAGCTGCAATGGAGGCTGTTTGGATTAGGAAATTCATTTCAGGGCTTGGTGTTATGCCTTCAATTGAATTGCCTATTAATATGTATTGTGACAATTCTGCTGCAATCATATTTGCCAATGAACCTGGAGTCATGAAGGGCACCAGACATTTTCTACAGAAGTATCACTATGTTCGACAGCAAGTCAGCATAGGAGAAATTAATCTCTTAAAAGTTCACACATATGATAACTTAGCTGATCCATTCAATAAGGCTTTAGCTAAAGAAAAGCTTACTTAACTTGCCAATGGCATTGGACTTAGATTAGCTAGTAGTTTCATGCATGACTGTGTTTAGTATTTGGATAAAGGATATTGTAAACATTTATTATTTTTAATGAAATAAAGTATTGGTTATGTTTATGTTCATTCTATAATATTGTGGTCCTATATTTGCATGTTTAATCCGTGAATAAATTAGTTATTCTAAATCGTCCGTTGTTAGTTAATGATATGGGAATATCATTAAATTAAGAAAAATGTGAGTTTTGGTATAATCTACTTAAAAGTATATTGATGTGTTGACATGCCAAATTCACATGATATTCAATGAATTGAATATAGGACTTACCCAAACTACATGATGTTACTTTATGGATGTTGTTATTAAGTAAATCATGAATAGTTATCCTCAGACTTGAGATACCAGATAACTGTTATGAATGTAGTGCATTCTGTGGAATAATTTAACGCTATACGTAACTGGTAGTCATAAGGATTATTTTCGGAATTGTTACAAAATTCATAGGTTATGCTTGTAGTCAAGATAGAATTTGTTCCTTCAAATTTATTTTGGAGTTTAATACTGTTGGGCCTCTCGTAGGGTTGACAAGATGTTTGCGTGGCCACGCCCAAGATTTCCCCTGAATGTGTTCAGAAGATTTAGTAATCTTGCTCAATCACAAACAACGAGAAACATAATATTTGAATAAAGAATGACTTTAATCCATATCTTTATATAATGTAGTATTAGTAACAAAAGGATAATAATAATGATGAATCATTAAAGATTTTTCCAGGAGACCTACTCGAGTTGTACTAGAGGCATCGAAGTGTTGCTAGACGCTAACTGATGTGATTACACTATTAAAGTATGTCCAAGTGGGAGTTGTTAGTTTATGGACATTAATTTAGTAGTCGTATGTTTGGATCGAACTCGGGATCACGGGATTGCACACTTTACGTATGAGAATTAATGATTAATAATTTTATATAAAACGTTATATTTAATTATTAATTATCACAAAACATATAACGAACGTTAGTATTTAACGGAAAGTGACTAACGATCATTAAAATAAGAAAAGGAAGGGACTAGAATAAAATTAGATGTCAAGAAGGTTCCGGATCCACTTCTTGTATTGAGGTCGATCGGTTTGTATTGGGTTTACCCAATCCAAACATAACTTGGACTCTAAGTTTCTTCTAGTATATAAGCAAACTAACATTCTAAATATGACTAATACACCTCTAAGTCTAGAAACACTTGTTGTTGAAATTTAGCTTAAGTGAGACCTTGACTAGATTACAACAACAAGGTGAAATTCCATGATTACGTGAGACCGTACATGGATAAATACTGTTTCTAAATTAGATACCTATTAGAACAAGTGTCAATAAGGATAATGAGACTACTTCAAATAAATATTTACGTATTACTAGCTTCATGACCCGCCCAATGGGCGGGTTCGCTTCATAATATTGTTTGACAAAATTATATGCATGTAAAATAAATAATGAATAACGGCAAATATGTTAAACAAAATAATGGTTCGCAAAAATAGTGCTTATGTATTATATGTAAAAAGAACAATGATAAGTATCATAGAAAATAAATTTATACATGTTAAAAATTTGAAGAACAATTCTATCTTGATACAAATCATGGAATCCATTATTAGAATGAAGTTTATTTGCAAAACATAACTTTAATGGTAGTTTGTTTGAGAGCAAAGTGCTCCATCTCCATCATCGGGTTAATAAAATACATAATATTCACAAATAACAAATAAAAGAAGGTTTACAACTACACATCCACTTCTAATCAGCTTTTGAATTATGTGTCATTACCGCGAGTAATGTTCTGAATGGACAAACCAAGCTATAATATTGTACTTTGTCAGCGCCAACACAACCAAGCTCAAGTAGTTTATGGAAACTTAGAAGAACCTGCGTTCACATCATGTTATGAGTTAAGCTGAAACAAACATAAACCTATTAAGTCTAAATGTATGAGATCAACATGTGGTAATAATATCTATCGTGGCTATTATGGTAGCAAAAAAAATTTAGTGGAGTTAGTTGACTAAAATTTGGAGTTATAAGTAAAAATTTTAGTGGAGTTAGATACCATTTTGTTAAAAAAATAAAAATGCACGTTATTACCACCACAACATTGTTAGTGCATTCGTAGATATCATGTATTAAGGCTAGTAATTGTTTCATTATGGTTTCCTTTCCTGATTGCACCGACTACAAAGTTTGTCCTAACTGTCAAGAAAAAGGGAAACTAAAAAGTCATTAAACATTCGCAAATTAAATCCACTTTGTAAGTCATAGTTTATGTAGCTATATTGTTGAAAGAGGATCGAGATTGCTTATTACCAAATGTGGCCCTTTTTATCATATAAGTAGTACAAAACAACCTAAAATAGTTAGTGCATTTAGGTAGACCTTAGGTAATCGAGACACATTATAAATTTAAGATCTGATTAGTAAAACCTGCATCAATTACATAAATATAATATTTTCCAAATTAGTGAGCTACTTAACAAACCCTTATCATAAATTTAATTCTTTTTAAACCCATAATCCGTGAGTTGATTAGAGTATAATAATGATCATCCACATCAACCACAACAATTCTAACACAAATTTATGTAAGAAAAATACCAAAACTACTGTTCTAATGTAGTACCTTCTTGTAGTTTTCGCCTTTCCTTGATTTTAAGAGATGGACTTTCATGTGACCACAATTTCATTAAGAACCTTATAGTAGACACACCCAATCATCTTTGATACACATATTGAAAATAACAAAACATAATAAAAACATACAATCATACCAAAAATTTAAAAAACAAAACATTGAAATCTTTATAAAATGAGATAAACATAATAAGATTTATCAAAGAGGTAGTAAAGTATACATTGATTTGAAATTGTGTTTTTGACATAATAGCTTTTGTGTTTTTATTGGTCTTTGAGTTATGGGAAGAGTTTCATCAGCAGGTACGATTTTGTAGTTTCTTTATAAGTGAGCTATACCCGTGTTAGAGCTTACAATATCTTTTAGTCTAATTTTGGCCTGTTTTGTAGAATTTTGATCCATTTTGCCTGTTTCACTTCAACTAATTTATTTGTGTGTCTTACCCGTCACGATCTTAAAACTTATATCTATCTATTTTTACATAACAGCAATGTTTATAAGTATGAACCTTAACCAAACAAAAATGTGTTCGCAATAGTAGTATATTCGCAATAGTAGTATATTATATAATCCATGAAGAATAAAAACCAAAAATCAATTTAACATCACAAAAATGATTCCACTACAATTAATTTACAGTATATGCGTAATAGCTTTTCACCATCAATATATCAAGAAGTAATTTTAAATAAGCTTTGGGTAATTAACTATTTACATTTATATATATTCTTGAATTACCGATCTAGCCCGTTTCCAAAAAAAATACAAACTTGAAACGGACTCGTTTAAGATCTTTGTTGCTCCTTGGTAAGGATGTGAGTGTAATATAGACATCAGGCTCATCTTTCTTTACCCATTCAACATCAGTCTCAGAATCACCATCTTTGCTTCTTGTGGTATTTCTTAAACCATCATAACAGTTCTCATATATTTTCTCCTTGGTTGAGTGGAGTAGGAGCATGACCTTGCTCATCTGTTAGAAAAAAATACACAAACATATCTAAGTATTAGCACACAGTAATCACATTCAAATAAAAAAAGTGAGAAACTTAAGATAAAATTAAGCACTCGGATATCAAAAGCAAATTTTATTTCACAATTGAACATCTATATCCCAATGTTGACAGTTCAATCAACTTGACAATATGCGGACATCGGTATATCTATTTATGATCCTACCCACCTCTAACTTGTTGATTTATGATACTCAACAAATGGCATGATTCAAGATGAGAACTGAAAAGTAACCCTTACATTAATATCTATAGACTACACTGCCATTACACAGATTGATATCAGAGGGTACTGAATGGACATATAAAATGTAGCCAATTTGAGAGATAACTACACGAACGCTCAATTCAATGCGACGATACATACCTAAATCAATGAGATGGATGTTCAAAGTTTGAGCAAGTGCATAATATGTGAAGAAATTGGCACGAAAGCATGTTATGGACATTTATTATAATTTGAATAATGTAATGTAATGTGTTCTTTAACTGTTTATATATGTACAAACTTATATAATGATGACCGTAAATATAACTGTGTTCCAGCTTACCTTGAGTATAGGACATACATGTTGGGTGTTTTGATGAGAGGTGTGATTGTGTTGTTGCCGCCAACGACTAACAACACCTGACCTCATGGTCCCTTGCCTTAGAATCCCCGAAACCTGCATTATAGATATGCAAATTCCATTATTTCCCACATAATCACATCTTATAAATATAATAGAATCTCATTTAATATCCCCATGTCCGACCTTTGTCCTTGAGCTGTCAGATGTAAATATTGACAAAGTATCATTTCAATAACATGGATTGCAATTAGATGAGCCGAATGGATTGCAATTAGAGCAGTTAATGGAAAATTATTTTTAAGGACATCGATTTTATTTAATTTGTTATAGTATTAGTTTACGTTTAAAAATTTTTAAGAAAATGGGAGGTTACGTATATTTTATCTTAATAGGAAACATGTCGCATGAATAAAAACTAAGTTTTCAAAACTGTATTAGGTACATAATTTACTAAATTATTGATAAACAATCTGATAACTTTAGACAATTAGTCTTTTGGGTAACCTTGACCCAACACGTTACAACATGTGCAAAGACTATCAAGTTTGACACAAACCCCCAGTTGACCCGTTAGCCAACCAGCCGAAGCTGCCATCAGGACGCCTCTATTAGCACATAAGAAGTTGTCAAATTTTCATTAAGCAAATTTACCTTTTCATTGAGGATCTTTTGGCTGTCACTAAAGTATTAAGTTTGATGATTGATTCCAGCATCACACGATGCGCCATGAAGAGCTTCAAAGGTCAAGGTGCATGCCAACTACACATAAATTTTTCACAAATGAAAAATAATAATATAACAATGCTTGTGCTTTTAAAAAATATAAACGGCACATATTGCAAGAGATAGTGTTTGGATTAAAAAAACACAATAAACAGATTCTCAGCTGTCCAAGTGTTTGGTACTTACCTGCAACAGACGTTTTGCAAATGCAGTTACCCTCTTCAGATTAGGATCGTCTTTCATAGCTTGTGTAAGCAGACCAATGAACATTTCCTGATAGAGGTACATATTTCCCATAATGATTCAGATAACATCAAAAATGTTAAAAATGCAAATACAGAAACAGAGTAATAATCTGCAAGTAACTATATGTGACTTATTTGCTGGCTCACTTGAAGAATTTTAATGTCGGAGTTCAGGCTTTGATGCTTATTTTTAAAATCTCGTCAAAGAGTCAGATTGTCAGTGACCGATTTGATCGTGCTTTATACTCCAAGCTGTTACTTCCTTCTGCAATGAATATTTCCAATGTAAGTGAAATTCCTATCATTCCGGTGTTATTAATTTGTTGTAAGGCAACCAGCTTATATAGTTTCAAATGGTGATTCCAAGGTTCAGGCATTCATTATGATGAGATTTGCAGTTTCATTGTCATATTCACTACCATCCATACCATTGATGGTCATACAGTCATCTAAGGCATTTTTTGATCTGAGAATAAATTTACAACAATTGTGTACATAATTAGATCAAATTGCAAAGAAACTGATATATAATCGAGAGCTATATGTTGAGGTGATTAGAGAATGAGCCAGTGACTTACATTCAAGAAAATTTGGGGAATCCAACCACCCATGTATATAGCAGCCATCATCCACCCTAGCCATTGGCCATAGACTGTATGACTTCCATCATTATCCTGCAACACTAACTTGATTAGCTAATAATACAATTAAAAGATTTTAACTCTGTCGTAAAATTTAGGTAATAAACAGGGAACATACTTGTAAAAAGCTCTTGTAAGCATACACTTAAACCAAACCTTTGGTGTGTGAAGGAAAATTGAGTGAAGTATCCAGAAATGCTCCATAACCAACCTGCTGACATAAACCGCTTATACATCAGGGTATGAATCGAATATTAGACCCCCATCAAGTGATCGCATGACACATTTGTTAACTCGCACATGTTCTAATTTGGAACATTTCAAAAATTGTGTTTTACCATATCCTTTCTTATGATTATGCACAACCTTGTTATAATATAAAAATAAGCAAAAAACCAAATATGAAAGCCAACTAATAATTAACATTTGTTGTTGGCCTAAAAAGCTATTAGAAATGGTCTTACAAAGCGTGGCATTGGCCTAGGCAAAGTCTTTGGTATCTCAACAGATGATTCGTCTTCTGAAGAATCATCATCATCGACCGCCATAGCAGAGGCTGGACCACTTATTATTGTCCGTAGATAAGCTCTATTAGGAGGCGTTGAACTTCCAGCCAATGATCTTCAACAGAGGAATTATAGTGACAACATCCCGCGGAAGTGATTCCAACAATAATGGTCATTTTTTGCAGCCTCTTCAATAGGTTCATATAGATATGTAAAATCGAGTTAATAACGATTCAAATGACTTACCTTAACCTTCATCTTTTGACCATCCAACATAGGTAGATCAGTAGATATTGTAAAGAAAATCAAATACAGATTTCTGCAATTTTGTAAAAAAAAAAATTATCAATAACTGTCAAAACAAAAAACATAGGTAGTAACGTTCAAATTCTAATCTTCCAAACATATTACTGCCTTGATAAATGGTATGAACAAATATGAATATTATGCTGATTTTCAACTGATCAACTGCATAGATGCATTGGCAAAGTGATTATGGTCATTAGGAGTGTGGCAATTAAAAGAATGATTCATGTTATCGAGGCAAGGATTTTCCTAACCAGTAGCACTTCGGCAATCTTAAACGGGTCAGGGATTCCCTTTGTCTCTTCCAACCTTCATTTTAATGGTTGTGAACCAAATTCCACAGTCAATGTAACTTATGATTCGTTATTGGTTGATCCCTTCAAGAGGACAACTCCAACAATTTGGGCTGCAAGACCCGGAAACAGATAATGTAAAAATAAAAATAAAGGCATGAAACAGATAAAGCCCAGAAATGGGAAATACGCTTAATGATATTAGCTTTATCCAGAATATCACCTTTGTACGATGTCTGCAAAGTGTCATATATCTTGGGTAAGCAACACTAACAATTCAATTCCTTGCTGGACAATATCAGTCGTGCCATATTCGTCTTCCAAATCTTGTAGCATACAACAATTATGGTTGAGATATGTAAGATTAGCAAGTAATATAATCATGTGCATGATTAAAAGAACCAAGCCACAGAAACACGGTTTTAATGTTGTTTTTGAAAACACACACGATATTTATTCAAACACTCGATTCAGTGAAACATTGTACCTTCACGCCATATAATCTTGCTTTGAGAATTTCTGCTGAACTAAGCATCCTTCCCGATGAACCTCCATGTATTTGTGCCATTCTCTCGATATTGTAGATGAGACTTTTGCAAAGTCTCTGTCAGCTTTCTACAAAAAGTAAGTAAATTGGTAATGTAAACCTCTTATAAGAGATAAAGGCGTAACACATGCCTAGGAATCAATTAAAATATGAAGTGTTAATTGAGAACCGTTCGCTAATGGTAGAATCAGCTCTCCACCCAATGGCACATTCATGTTTTGAGAAGCCAACTGAGAGCATTTCAATTCCCTGGATATAGTACATATGTTCAGCAAATGTGAACTGCCATTTCAAGATAAAACTGGAGATGAACAAACCTGAATGCAGAAAGCAAGACCTAATATGGTGTTGGCCAGCCATGCTTCTGTGCAGCAAACCATTCACAAAATAATAAAAAGAATCATAATTAACCCGAATATAAAGATATGAGGAAACAATAATTATACCTAACAATTCATGGTCTTTTATTTATTTTTAAAGAAATAAAATATGTTACCTTCTTGATACGAACTTGCAGCCTCTCATCGTCTAATGGTCCTTTAAAATGAAAGGTATCTCCCATCATGGGAACAATAGGAAGTGCAGGAACCTGAAAAAAGTAATCCAATAGTTTAGCAAGAAGTAATCCAAATGTTAGTAACACGAAATCTATAGCTTATTAATTACAAACCTTCCATAATGTATGAAATAACACTGAATCTGAAGTAGCGATTATGAACTTTTCATTATCAACAAACAAATCGATATCCAACAACTTCAATAAATTATACTGGTTAAATCACCATAGTTTATCAAAACCTTGATTCACGGATTCAAAAATAAACATGACAATGTATGGGCAACTTGTCGTCTGGTCCGACCCAACTATTTTTTAACATGTCAATACCATGTTCTACCAATACTTTTATCCTTCCAGAACCCTATTATTTTCTCGGTATTTTTTTAATAGGATCATCAAGTAAGGGTGTTAAAGAAAAGTATGTAACATTTGATTGTTAAATGAGTAGGTCACATACATTTAGAATGAGCAGTGAAGCATTGGGCAACCATCAGGATGAGGCTTAGTCATGTGGTATGCATCTCGTGTAAAGCTTCCTCCAAAGAATTCCGCATAAATCTAGGCAGCTCTTGCTACCAACCATTACAAATAAAAACTAAATATAAGCATACTAAAACTAAACGTCTTATAAGAGATGCATCAACAAACTACTTGTTCGACCCAATGATGATACATCTTAGGAAGCCTCATGAGACACATATTTTTGATAATATAAATGGAAATACGTGAATCATGCAAACAAACATTGAAACATACATATCTTTCAAAAAATAAACATTTTACACTTACTGGAGCATAGATTATTTTATTCAATCTTTTGCTTGCCATCAAACTCAGAAGTTTGTTTGAATCAATAATTCAACAACAATCTCGCTTTCTTGATATTCGATATCTCAGCATCATTACTAATCCTTATTCTCTGCAAATCATTCAAAAACATTTATGATCAGCAAAGTTAAACCCAATAGTAATGATTGAAGGTATTTAATTCTTGAATTAAATCCCACATAATAGAAAAGATTGAAAAATGAACAGAAATATCGTGATTAAAATCAAATTTATTAACGCTTACAATGTTATTGTGATTAAAAATCGTGAGGAAGAACCAAAAAACAAACACGAACTTGGTTGGTTGGTGTGATAGATTTAGGTTAGTTGCAGTGATTTTTGGTGTAGATGTTTATTTTTGGTTAGCTGTGAAATGTGGATGAATTTGATAATGGCGACATACTTGGTGATTTGTATTAGGTTGAATTGAGATAATTTTAGAAAAGATATTGTGAATTTGAAAACTTTGATTTAGGTGAATGTAACTGATAAGCAGATTAATTGTGCCTGCATTATTGCCTTACTTATCTATTATTAGGTGAATGATATGCTGATTTTTAGTGAAGTTAAAGCATGTCCTTTTTGTTTTTCAAATGTCTATCACAAAAATGGCTTTGCTCCGGTGGTTGAGTGTTTCTTGTTTGTTCAAGAGGTCATGGGTTCGAGTCCCATGAATGAACATTTTTTAAATTTCTGGATTTTAGTGCATGAATAGTGTGTGCCATGTAGGCAATGAGGTGGCATTGAGGTGGCATTTCTACGCTTATGTGTCGCTGTCATGTTAGGCTATTATATAGTGTAGGATTGAAATGACATAAATAAATGAAGTAATCTAATACTACTTCAAATTTTAATATTTATGTATTCTTGGAATGTCATAAATATATGAAGCAATAAATTAAATTGAAATTACTATTGAAACCAAATTGTGGTGTTCATGATTACTGTTAGCATCGCTTTTTTATAAAGATATCGTCACTCAAGTGAATTGGACAAGTAGTACCCGCAGGGACTACTATTGCTTAAGTGGCAAACTTATCATGTAAAGGGCCTATAAATACCCCTCATGACTCTTCATGAGGGGTGTGGGAATTCATTGTATTCTTTGTTCATTTTAATCTAATAAACTTTAAGTGTTTTCTCCACCCTCTCTCTACTTTCTCTCACTAGAAAAGATGAAGATATTCATCTTCTTGAACCAACCAAGACCTCCCGAATCACATAAATCATACACATATTCGATCCTACAATTGGTATAATGAGCCAGGTTGTGTTATTTCATGGATTTATGTTGATTCGTATACTGTTTTGAAGCTGTTTTTTACCCCATTTTTTTTCGGATCTGAATTTTTTTTTTCTTATCTTTTGCTGGTAAACAGTTTCATCTCAGCTTTATGTATCCCATGGAAAAAAAACATCTCCACTTTCAGTTAACAGTATAACATATATGCTTTGTTTGTGTCCTTTTTGTCCAAATAAAAGTCCTATATGTTAACTGCTATATACTTGTGAATGTTTTGTACCAAACCGTGAAACGTGGTCGATTATTGTGGTCAAATATGGGTCGGAAAGTTCAACAGAAAAGATGGTCGGAACTTTTGGTCGGAAAAATCGTCGGATTTGTTGGTTAAAAAGTCAAAACCCCTTTTTATCGAAATTGCTTGTAAAGCAATTCCGATAAACCCTCTTTTATCGAAATTCGATTTCTTGTAAAGAAATTCGATAAGAAAACCCATCGGAATTGAAAACCTTTCGGAATTGGATTTTTATCAAAATTCGACAGGTTAACAAGTCAAACCTGTCGGAATCGGATGTTTATCGCAATTCCTCAGGTCAACAAGTCAAACCTGTCGAATTTGGATTTTTTTAATCGCAATTCATCAGGCAAAGGTTATTGGAATTGGGTCTATGACACTTATCGGAATTGCAAAAAAGGAAAAGGAATGAAGATGTAGTAGAAGACTTTTGACCACAAACCAATCATACCAAGACTCGACCTCAGTCCTATTATATATCAACAGTCCACATTAACCGACAACAATATACCATAACCAAACCAACTCACAATCAAATCCTAAACCAACAACAATATACCATAACCAAATCCTACAATATGACACAACCATACCCTCACATGTCACTCCCCAACTCACAAGTCTACATCTATCTTAAAGGAGACTCGAACTGAAAAATAAAACATAATCACAAAATCTCAGTTAGTTCAACTTTTTCACAATCTTTCAAAGATTTTTTTTAGTTGAACATGAAACCATCATCGATCCTTTTTGAAGTCTTAACTTCAATTTATATCCGAAAAAGAAGAAAGTATCATAACAATTATGTTATGCTCTATCTTCGATTCGTTATATGATCAAAACCAAAACACAACAACCTTTAACACCTACCCGAGATCTATTCAAGATCTTGAAGCCATCAAATCCTTGTTCGATGGTTTAACCAACAAGAGTGATTGATGGTCGGTATTGCATAAACAGTCCGAAAGGGGTTGTTTGCTTTGTTATGGGATCGTTTATGATGATGAATAAGATTAGTGTTGACTGAGTTCTGTGTGAGGTGGGGGGCGGAGATAACAAGGGAGGCGTCTGTGTATAAGAGATAATGATGGGGGCGGATTTATCACTAGAAGTGTGTTTTAGGGTTAAATGGTACTGCGTATTTAGGTATTATAAATACCGGGTATAGGTTTGTGTGAAATTGGACTGGATCGAGTGTATTTTATTTGGGCCGCATTATCCGAATGTTGGGCTGGACTGATCAATGGGGTTGAAATGAATTGTTTATCCAATGTATTTTTAATACATTGTGGTATATTGAGTGGTATTTTTGGTTAAAAATTTCACGGGGATACATATTTCACGGCTAGAATTGTTAAGTTCAACAAAAATGACTACGGGGTTTTTGTACGGTAATATTGATTTAATTTTGAAGTGACATTTCACGGGTACTTATTTATCTTTGAGATATGGTGTTACTCTTAAGATAACTTGTCTGGGCAATTTTATTCATTGTGATTAAGAATGGATAATCTAGTTATAACTGATGTAAGGAGTTACGTTTTAGTGATTACAGTATAGCTATCACTTTAAGGAGTTACGTTGTAGTACTCAGTGTCACACAAAGATGTGGATTGTTCACAAGATGCATTAGTACAAGCATTAAGTTACAAAGTTGGGATGTTTACTTCCTTTTCAAGTTGGTCATATCGGTTTGTCTCCATATGTGGTCATTTACTAGTAGCCAGTGAATTAAAAGGAGGTTCATTTAAAGGTTGGTTTGAGAGAAGTATTAAGAGTATTTTTCAACATAATCTCACAAAATTATTCTTCGACGAGCTGGTATGGCTTTAATATTGCACAAGTAAAAGGTAATCTACGGCGTGTACACAACATTGTGATGCTTCCGATGACTCGTGTTGGGAATTAAACTTAAGCAATTTAGACGGCTGATCGAAGAACAGTTTAGACGGCTGATACAAGAACAATTAAGACTGCTGATGGAAGAGCAGTTAGGACTGCTTAAGAGATCATGTTGAAACCGTGTGAAGATAATTATAGAAAAGATATGATAAATATATTATTTGTATAGAATGATACAGTTAGATGTTTAATGTGTAAAGGACTCTTTACATTATAAAAGGAGATCCTTAGATTAGGGTTTGATACATACGATACACAGATATCATTCATATCGAATACATAGAATACCTAAGATTATTCACGTTCATTAATTGTAATCGTTCGATATATTGAAGTGATAGTTTGGTTGACATCGTTGTTTGTTCTTATTGTTTTACTTAATCAATCACTAAACATAAACATATATTCTTCTAAGTACTTGGTAGTAAATTCCGCGTGCTATCAAGTATATACTCAAAGTATCTCCAACACAACGTGTGTTTAGATCCGGTCAAGTGGTATCAGAGACCAAGGTTTTTGATACGTTGAGTTTAGAAGAATCAGAAGTATTTACTCACTAGCAATCTAAGAAGATGGACATGGAGACACCTCAAACCTCAATCCTTGCTAAACTCCCCATGCTGAAACAGAATGAATACGACTTATGGCGGCTCAGAATAGAACAATATTTCATGGTGCAAGACTATGCATTATGGGATATTATTATCAATGGTGATTCCTTCAAACCAGTTGCTATTGAAGAAACACGTGCTGATGGTTCCAAGGTCACAAAGCTTAACACTGAGCCAGTTACAAACGAGGAGAGAATCAAAAAGAAGAATGATCAGAAGGCTAGGAATTTGTTACTAATGGCAATTCCTAATGATCAAGTGCTGAACTTTAGCCATTACGAGTCGGCTAAAACTCTCTTTGAAGCAGTGGTGGAAAGATTTGGTGGCAATGAAGCTACCAAGAAAGCACAGAAAACCCTACTCAAGCAAAGTTATGAAAACTTCACTGCATCAAGTAATGAAACTTTGGATCAAATCTCTAATAGGCTTCAGAAGATCATCAGTCAACTTACTGTGTTGAAGATTGTGATACCTCAAGAAGATCTCAACATGAAGTTTCTAAATAGTTTACCTGCTGAATGGAACACTTATGTTGTGGTTTGGAGCAATAAACCAGAGCTGGAGAATATGACAATGAATGAGCTTTACAATAATCTCAAGATTGTTGAGCAAAAGGTCAAGAAGAGTGGTAGCACCAGTTCCAGTTCAGGGAATATGGCTTTTGTATCTTCTTCAAACAGTTCTAACCATGAAGATGAAGAAGCAGTTGGTACTGCTATACCAACAGTTAGCACTGCTAGTGTAAAAAACTAGCACTGCTGGCTTGACTGAAGAGACCATATATGCATTTGTATCAGAACTGTCTGGTGGGTCAAAGATCTTTAATGAAGATCTTCTTCAAATTGCTGAAGATGATTTGGAAGCTATAGATTTGAAGTGGCAGTTGGCTTTGATAAGCATCAGGGCTAAGAAGTATTACCAAAGGACTGGGAATAAGATTACCTTCAATGAAAGAGATGTTGCTGGGTATGATAAGTCTAAGGTGGAATGCTTTAATTGTCACAAGATGGGACACTTTGCTAGGGAATGTAGAGGTCCAAGACAACAAAGTAACCAGGGTCAAGGGTTTAAGAATCAACAAGGGTAAAGGAGAACTGTTAATGTTGAAGAGCCTTCTTCCAAGGCTATGGTAGCTGTAGATGGAGCTGGATTTGATTGGAGCTTCATGGAGGAAGAAGAAGAATCAGCTAACTTGGGTTTGATGGCTTTCTCAGACACTGAGGTATATAAACCTGAAAAATGTTCAAACTCTTGTCATGCTTTAAAAGATTATGAAAATATTAAGAAACAGTATGATGATCTTAGAGTTGAATATAATCAAATAAGTTTTAGTCTGTCAAATCATAAAAGAGGATTAGCTGTTTTGGAAGAACAAATTGTGTTTTATAAACAGAATGAGTCAAACTTTACTGATGAAATAGGTCTTTTAAAGAGGGAATTGGAAATAAAAGAAAATAAAATGAGTAGACTTGTATATGAACTAGAGAAGCTTAAAAAGGAGAAAGATAACATTCAGTTAAGTGTAGACACTCTTGAATATACTTCAGATGGAGTTAAGAAGATTGTAGAGAGTCAAATACTTAACAAAGCTAAATCTGGTTTAGGTTATAAGTCAGTTGCACCCCTCTTTAGAGGAATGTTTGCTCCACCAGGAATTAACTTAGCTCATACAGGTTTAGAAGAGTTTAAGGATATGGATTTTCCTGGATATGGTGTTAAGGTTAGTGAGAATCCTGTTAAATTTGTTAAGGCAGAAGATTCGTTTGTGAGTGCTAGTGATAAATCTCTTTCTGAGGAAAAGATGTCCTCTGATAGGAACTCAGATGCTCCAACTATTGAGGAGTGGACATCTGATGATGAGAATGTAGAGGTTAAAGAAAAACCTAAGGTTGTTAAGGTAGAAGTTAAACATGCTCCTAAAGTGGTTAAGACTGAAAACATAAAACCAGTTAGGAAAAATGTTAGATATGCTGAGATGTATAGGAACAGATCATCAAGTTCTGAGAGTAGTCATAGGAATTGGAATCATTCAAAATCTAAGAAAATGGATGATAAGTTTGCTATGATTAGAAAAGTATGTTTTGTTTGTGGAAGTTTTGATCATATGGCTGCTTATTGTGATTCTAACCCATGGAAAAAGAGGGTTACTGGGAATGCAAGGGTGAACAGGAATAATAATGCTAGGGTAACTCAAAATGGTCCAACTAGATTGACAAACCCTAATGCAAATCACAAGATGTCACCTAAAGCTGTTATGTTAAAGACTGGCATCAAAACAGTTTCAACTGCTAGTCAAAATAAATGGTTTAATAACAAGCAAACTGTTTCTAGTGCAAAACAATTTTCAAATCATGCACAAACAGTTAAGAGGTATTTTTATCAGAAAACAGCAATGGCTAATCAAAAGTGGGTGCCTAAGATTAAACAAGCAGTTCCAACTGCTAGGTCAGTAGTTCCAACTACTAGACCAGCAAATCCGACTGCTAGGCACTTAAATGTTAAGGGAAAATGGGGCAATGCTGTCAAGGCCTCAGCACATTGGGATAAACATCTTAACAAACCCAATGGTGCATCAAAGACCTCAAACAAGTTTTCTCATCTTGATGCACAAGGCAGATCCAAACCATTGATGGTTTGGATCCCCAAAAGAAACTAACACCTTTATTTTGTGTGCAGGAACATCCCTCAAATGACAAAGAAGATAGAGGATTTTCAGATAGTGGATGTTCAAGGCACATGACAGGCAACAAGTCATATCTTTCAGACTTTATTGCTCTGGATGGAGGACCAGTTGTCTTTGGTAGTGGTGTTGGAGGAAGAATTACTGGTAAAGGGGTAATTAAAACTGGTAACCTTGATTTTGAGAATGTGTATTATGTACCAGAACTTAAGTACAATCTTTTTAGTGTATCACAAATTTGTGATAAACAGAACAAAGTTTTATTTACTGATACTGATTGTCTTATACTTTCCCCTGATTTCAAGCTACCTGATGAAAGTCAAGTATTGCTTAAAATCCCTAGAAAGGATAATACATACAGTGTTGAGATGAATAAACTAGTTCCTAAGGTTGGACTTACTTGTCTTGTTGCAAAAGCCACATTGGAATAATCAATGTTATGGCACAGGAGGCTTGGTCATGTTAATTTTAAAACCATTAACAATATTGCTAAACATGGATTGGTAAGAGGTTTACCAAACAAAATTTTTCTCAATGACCAAACTTGTGTTTCTTGCCTTAAGGGTAAGCAACACAGAGCCTCATGTAAGCCAAAGACCCATAACTCTATTTCTCAAGCTTTATATATGTTGCATATGGACTTGTTTGGTCCTACTTCTGTGAATAGCTTGAATTTTAAGAGATACTGCCTTGTTGTCACTGATGATTATAGTAGGTTTTCTTGGGTATTCTTTATGAAAACTAAGGATGAGACAAGTGAAATACTTAAGACCCTTATTGTTGAAGTAGAAAACCTAGTTGATAAGAAGGTTAAAATAATCAGATGTGACAATGGGACTGAATTTAAGAATAGAGTGATGGATGACTTTTGCAGAGAAAAAGGTATTAAGAGGGAGTTTAGTGTAGCTAGAACCCCACAGCAAAATGGTGTAGCTGAGAGGAAGAATAGGACTCTTATAGAGGCTGCTAGGACAATGTTAGCTGACTCTAAGCTACCAATTTCATTTTGGGCTGAAGCAGTTAGCACTGCTTGTTATGTGTTGAATAGGGTTTTAGTTGTACAACCTCACAATAAGACTGCTTATGAGTTACTTAGAGGTAGAACCCCTGCTTTAAGCTTCATGAGACCTTTTGGTTGTCATGTTACTATCCTTAATACCAAAGACCAACTAGGAAAGTTTGATGGGAAATCTGAGGAAGGTTTCTTTGTTGGTTATTCTCTGCACAGTAAGGCTTTTAGGGTGTACAATACAAGCACCAAGCAAGTAGAAGAAAATCTGCACATAGAATTTTTGGAGAATAAACCAAATGTTGCAGGTGTATGTCCAGATTGGATCTTTGATATAGACAGTCTTTCAGATTCCATGAATTATGTGCCTGTTACAGGTACAAATACTAACAATGATGCAGGTTCAGAAGAGGAAGATGATGATTGCATTTTCATACCTGTCATGGAAGAAAGTTCTGTGAATGAGTCTTCTACAAAGAAAGATGATATTCCTTCATCAAGTGGTGTAGACAAAGAGAAAGATGCTGTTGAAACAAGTAGTCAGAATGGTAAAGAAGCTGAAATTCCAACTAGCAGTTCCAATGGAGTTAGCACTGCTCAACCTCAAGTTCCAACTGCTGAGCAAAATATTGATACTGCTGGACCAAGTCAACCTCATCTTGATTCACCAGTTGATACTGCTTCTCAAGCTGATGGTTTTGATTTCTTTGGAGATGGTCTGCAAAACATGCCTACTAGCTATGCAGTTCCTTCTACTCCCCATACTATTGTGCATAGGAATCATCCACTTACCAATATCATAGGAGATGTACAATCTGGAGTCAAGACCAAAAGGCAAATTCAAGACCCAGATCATCATGGATTTCTCAGTGTGGTTTATGAAGAGAAACATCATGAAGATGAGAATGAGTGTATGTTTGTATGTTTTCTATCTCAGGTTGAACCCAAGAATGTGTTAAAGGCTTTAGAATCATCAAGTTGGGTTGAAGCTATGCAAGAAAAGCTACTTCAATTCAAAATTCAAAATGTTTGGGTTCTGGTTGATTTACCAAAGGGAATGCGAGTGATTGGTACAAAGTGGGTATTCAGGAACAAGAAGGATGAGAGGGGCATTGTTATAAAGAACACAGCAAGATTGGTTGCTCAAGGCTATACTCAGGAGGAGGGTATAGATTATGAGGAAGTTTTTGCTCCAGTTGCCAGGATTGAAGCAATAAGAGTATTTCTTGCTTATGCTTCATTTATGGGGTTTATGGTCTATCAAATGGATGTGAAGAGTGCATTTCTGTATAGCACTATTGATGAAGAGGTTTATGTTTCACAACCTCCAGGTTTTATAGACCAAGAGCATCCTGACAAGGTTTATAAGGTGGTGAAAGCTCTATATGGATTGCATCAGGCTCCAAGAGCTTGGTATGAAACTCTTGCTAGATATCTTCTGAAGAATAGGTTTCATAGAGGGAAAATTGATCAAACTCTTTTTATTAAGAAGGACAAGGGTGATATTCTACTAATACAAGTCTATGTCGATGACATCATTTTTGGTTCTACAAAGAAACAGATGTGTAAGGAGTTTGAAAAGCTGATGAAAGACCAATTTCAAATGAGTTCTATGGGAGAACTTACCTTCTTTCTAGGTTTTCAAGTACAGCAAAAGTCAGATGGTATATTTATCTCTCAGGATAAATATGTTGGTGAAATTTTAAGGAAATTTCAATTCACAGATGCCAAGGTTGCTAGCACACCAATTGACAAGGAGACACATTTGTTATTAAAGGATCACAGTGGTGAAGATGTGGATGTACACATGTATAGATCTATGATTGGGTCTCTGATGTACCTTACATCATCTAGGCCTGATATCATGTTTGCTGTATGTGCCTGTGCAAGATTCCAAGTGACTCCTAAGGTGTCTCATCTCACAGTAGTAAAAAGGATTTTCAGATACCTTAAGGGACAGCCTAACTTGGGGCTATGGTATCCTAAAGAGTCTGCATTTGATCTTGTTGCATTCTCTGATTCTGATTATGCTGGTGCTAGCATGGATATAAAGTCTACAACAGGTGGTTGTCAATTCTTAGGTCGAAGATTAATCTCTTGGCAGTGTAAGAAGCAGACTATGGTGGCTATATCTACTACTGAAGCAGAATATGTAGCAGCTGCAAGTTGTTGTGCTCAAGTCCTATGGATTCAAAGCCAGATGCTTGATTATGGGTACAATTTCTTAAACACAATTATACATATAGACAATAACAGTACAATGTGTATCATTAAGAATCTAGTTCAACATTCAAAAACTAAACATATTGAAATTAGACATCATTTTATAAGAGACTGTGCTGAAAAGAAGTTAATACAAGTTGTTAAAATACACACTGATAACAACTTTGCTGATCTCTTAACAAAAGGTTTTGATGTAAGCAGATTTCAGTACTTGGTAACAGGTATTGGAATGCTTAATCCTTCAAAAGATTAAATGTCTAAATGTTTTTGGAATTTGTACTGTTAATTGTGCTATTTGTATAGTTGAGACTGTTTGAATGTTTTTAAGACTGCTTGTGAATTTGTTAGTCAAATGGAATAAATTGTTAAAAGAGAATATTGTGTATTGTGTTTTCTTTGGTTTTGGACTAATATTTCAGGTTAAGAAAAGCTTTTTGCTTTGGATTGTGTTTTGAAAAGTATGGTGGTTTGGATTGTCAAGTGTGAATGCTTGTCACACAATAAATGGTAATTGATTCACCATGTCTAATCAACATAAGAATCAACTAGTCCAGATCAAACGGTTTCGGGTAAAGACTACTTAAATCCGTTTATGGTTGATAGTTTATGTAGGATCCTAAGAAAAACCCTTGTAATCAATCCTAATGGTTAATGATGATCTCGTATTACCATTTAATTAAACCCATTTTTGCGGGGAAATTTAAACTTTCTTTTATACATTATTATTATCACGATACGTTTCATGTATGAATATACATATACCACAAACTCGAGATAACAACTCTATCGCGACACCACTTTATCACAAATGACGACAAATGACAATAATTACATTGAACTAATTACCATCTCCAAACTATCCTAGTTTACTACCACATAATCACAATTTAATCACAACTAATCATACTAAATTTAACAAACCCACTGGGCCTTCATCTCAGCCCACCACACGACCCAGCAATCACACCAGCCCATTATCACTTTTCTTTCTTTTCTTTTTCCTTGTTCCTTATAAACCCGATCGTGAACACCCTCCACAAAACGCACTCGTATCTCAGTAATACCGAAAGTAACCTATTTATATCTTTACACCATCATGACCACCACTTAGCAAACTCTCTTCGTACCAATTCCCAGACATGGTTGTCGAATAATACTACAGTAATGAAGGCCACCTTATTCGTCCCATATTTAGCATATACGTGTAGAAATAAATCACAAAACTAAACCATTTCGAACCCCACTTTTTCCTATAACCTTCTAACTATATTCTTAACTTAAATTGCTACTTCAACTAAGAAATAAACCACAGTTACAACTTATAGCTCGCTAGTCCAAATGTTGTGCCAAAAATTGTGGAAACCGAATAAAGGAAAACTCCAAGAACAAGAAGCCAAGACACCTAACTTCAAATACTCACCTCACACTCAACCTATGTCAGAGATTATACTTATGTGTCCCTTTAGTAACAGTATCTTCAATGATTGAGTCAATTAGTCAATGGATGTGTGGGATATTTCGCCTATAAGACCAACCATTCGACCTCCCCCTTTACCCTACCACCTATCACTTTCTTTCACACTCAACACATTCCTTAAAAAGATAGGTAGCTTTCTGTCAAAAGTTTTGGAAGCAAACCCAGTGAAGTAAAAGCATACAAGACTTTTTCGAGCTCATTGTCTCTTCCTGTGCCTCATTCGATCAACCACAGTTTCTTCACCACCTTTAAAAAGGTGTTGTAAGTATCTTGTAACCCTCTTGCTTTCTATTTCCATAAACACACATCACTCATGCATGGGTCATTCTCATTCGAAAGGGTAACACCCATATATTTTGAGCATGCAGTAAGATAGTTTAAACTATGTCGAACTCATTATGTGAAGTTGTAACAATCACACACACACCACTCTCATAATAGTTATCATACATGCACCTTTTAAATATTAACAACCAAACGTGTAAATATCACTACGTAGCTTACATGCATAACCTTCATGAGGTGTCGAACCTCCATGTTGGAGGGTTTAAAGGTCATCACTCACACCTCTCACACTAGTCACACATTTACACTCCATTTCATACACCATTCGAACATGTATCCACTTCATAATCACACGAATAAACATGCCTAGACAACACTTAAATACATTTAAATACCTTGTATACGTGAAACAGCCATATCCCATTTCACACTCACATTAAAAACCCATTCATGCATCATTAGAACCTCACATAACCTTTAAACTTCACACGTAAATGCTTAAAACTGGGAGAACACTTAGATTTATTTAATAATTTTTGGTACGCAAAACATTCCCAAGCCGCCGAGTAAACGACTCAAAAACTCACGAATTAACTTCATTACTATATCTTATTTTTATACGACTCGGTACACGACACAACATACTACATTTCTCGTACAAACAACATGTAAAAATAATCGTGATTCAACCCTTCAAAGCAACCTACGCAAGCCACATAAACCATATTTGAAAACAAGCAGAAATAATCAAAGTATTCGAAATTGGAGAAATCACTTCGACATAACCAACTCGCGACCTGTTTACTTCGAATCCATGAAAGTAACACATATATATTTTTACTCCTCTCGATAGTACACCTGGAAAACTACACTTTTCGTATTCTAACTTCAATCTTATAAGTTCCCTAACACGTACAAATTTAATCGCTTCACATGTTTCTCGCTAGCCAAAACTCTAAAATTCAGAAACTTAATTAGGACTTATTCGGTTGGGCTTATTTAAAGCCCAACAAGAGTTTGCGATAGATAAGCCCAACAGGCCCATGTAATATGTTTTCAGAATCAGAAAAATAGCCCAAGTTTAAGCCCAAAACAGTTTACATGCCCCCGCCTCTAGATTCTTAACGGGCCACTTAAGTAAATCGTTAAAGGCCCATTTACGTTTAAAATAAGCAAATAATTGAATAAGCAGTTAAAATAAGTTAAAAACTACTTAAATAAGCCCTAGGAAAAATCGCCATAATTTTCCTTGCCTTTTTGTCATTTTTGGACTAAAAATGTAACGCGACTTAACCAAAAGGACTAGAACTGCCAAACATTGAAACATGCGGACTGAAGCTGTGAAAACAGTTTGTACGGGACTTGAATTGACCATTGAATAAACTCCAAGCTTTATATGGACATATGGACAATTATTGGACTATTTTAGACTATGGACTTGACAAGGACTAACGACGTAACGCGAGCCACAGTT
Organism: Artemisia tridentata subsp. tridentata; assembly: GCA_021014915.2. Classification (NCBI taxonomy): domain Eukaryota; kingdom Viridiplantae; phylum Streptophyta; class Magnoliopsida; order Asterales; family Asteraceae; genus Artemisia; species Artemisia tridentata. The sequence continues at coordinate 22,026,136 of CP139507.1, read as the reverse complement.
AGGGTAAAAGATGTAAAATCTGGAAAGAACAAGGACCAACTGTTATAACTTGACATTCTTATTTTATTTTTCATTTTTGCACCACACCTATATCTCATATGCATTTTTACGCATTCTGTTTGCATATTAGTTAATTTTCGATATTTAGTAACGTTAGAGATATTTCATGTTAATATTTCATAACAATTCATTTACTCTTTGAAGATATGATCTTACGAGAGCAAGAGCACCATAATCATATATGTAGCATCATTCTGAAAATAACACTTTCACTTTCAACGATCAGATCGTTGTATATCATTAGTTAATCATCATCCACCATTCATACACACACACCACTAGAAATTAGTCAGATTCTCAGTTATTTATATATTTACCAGGTTCCGTATCGAAGTTGTTATAATCACCCTTGAGTTTACTTGCACCATCACCAGTAACGCTTAAGGTGAGTCATGGCCTCACTTTTTAACTTCTTTATATTTTTAAACTCCGTGAGGGGGATACATGCTATAAACAGATCACAAGTATTTTTCTGTATGCTACCTGACTTGATATATGCCTAAGTTACCTTATTGCCACAAGACCCTTTTATCATGAGCCATTAATCACTGCGGTGAACGCGAATATAATGAATAGATCTATTAGAGGCTGACGACCTATCCCACTAATACTTGGACGGAATGCTTTTGCTAGTCGTATTAGTCGCGATGCATTATATTTGAGAGAAATAGGAATTGGCAAATCACCTATTACACGAGGGCAAAACCTTCATCATTAATTTGATGAACACCTCCGTTTATGCGGTACTTTGTTAACGTTTGCGTGTCATGAGACTTAGGGCAATATATGAACTGCGATATCAACTTTTAAACTGATTGTATCTCCAATACAATCTTACCTGTGAATCGAACTGATATTTAAATTTCAAACTCCATGATTTCACTCAACATTATGTTGACTTTTAAGCATGTATCTCAGGAAACTAGTGGAGCAAGGCAAGGCATGGAGCAGGCGCACCCTATCCTCAATAATGGTGTAAAATAAAGTTGTAATTCAGTTAAAATGATGTTTCTTTGGGGGAAACCTTAGCACTCTGATGTAACGCTTTGTAACTGAATTTGTATTATGGACCTATGTAAATTAAAAATACCTTCTCAGGCTGTTTTTCTATGATTTTGTTTTTTCGATCCTCACAGTAATACCCCAATTAAATTTCCGCTGCTATATTTAAAATCTGGGGGTGTTACAGTTTACCAAAAACTGGTTGGTTATCAACTCACCAAATCTATGTGTGAAGAGTTGGCTAGTCCATAGCAAACGGCTATTGATAAAGACAAGTCAAATCCGTTCATAGCTGATAGTTTGCTAAAAATTATAAGTGGACAAAACTGTTTTCGAATCCACAAATTAAAATTCAAACTTTGATTTTATCTCTGAAAACTTTTTGTTAAACAGTCTGAACTGCTGGCTTCACCAGTTTGTACTGATTGTTCAAAACTTAGTTCCTACTGAGTTTATGCTCTGTGATACACCTCTCTCAGAAGGTAATACATCTGGAAGTGTTGAGAGCAGTTTGAAACTAAAACAACTGAATTGATGGTAACTTGTACAAATGGTCTTATTGGATGCTGAGCTTGGATAACTTATGTTCTAGTTCATCTGATGGTGAGAATTCTTTCAAACAGGGGAGGAATTAAAGTTTTTTCTAGTTGTTGTTAAAGATGATTGCTGATTATGAAATTCAAGGGAGGAATTAAGAAGTCAGAGATGAATTATAATGAAGTGCTTAAATTTTATTCATTATAAAGGTGGATTCATTACAAAGCTTCATACGGTTACAAGGAAAAACCAACAAAAACTACCCACTACCAACAAAACAACCTACACAACACAAACACAACACAACTACTCAAGTTTTCCTTTTCCTTTTCCAGTGATATCCGGCATGGTCTTGCTGCGGGCTCCTCTGCTACCCATGAGTTCAGACACCTTTTTGTAGGGAAGTGCCAGTATTACTGATCTTGGAGATGGAAATTGCTTTTTCTCAGGCTTCTCAGGCTTCTTCTTTGGAACAGGGATCTTCACTGATGATGATGCTTTCTCAAATTCTTTTGTGAGTAAGTCTGATAGTTTTTGAAGTTCATCATCGTCAGACGAGTCAGAAGAGTCAGACGAAGAGGAGGATGAATCATCAACATAAGGAGGAAGGTTCATCGGACGAGGATATTTTAGTCTTTTTCTTTGAAAGACTAACTCTTGAAGTTGAAGAATAATTTGGTGGAAAATAGTTGTTCCAACCTGAATCTTCAGAGTCAGATGAAGAATCAGATGAGATTTCTATGATGTTTGGTGAAGAAGACATTGTTAAAGAGTTAAAGATTTGTGTTGAAGAAGATTTTGTGTGGATATGTGAGTTTTTATAGAGTTAATGAAGGTTTAATGGCATTCAATGCGTGGTTGATATGCATAATTAACTTTGGGTTGGTATAAGGAATTAATTCCTTGATGGAATTAAATTAATTTTGGTAATTTTTGAAGAGTTGGTCAAAAGAGTATGATACGTGAAGATAATTCTCAAAGTGTTTCGTGATTCAAGTCAAGTGTTTGAAAGAATCCACCCCATCAAAGTAATCAGATGTTTAATTCAAGAAACTTATTGATTTGCATCGAAATCATAAGTTTAGGGGAGGATTGTTGGGAATTAAACTTAAGCAGTTTAGACGGCTGATCGAAGAACAGTTTAGACGGCTGATACAAGAACAGTTAAGACTGCTGATGGAAGAGCAGTTAGGACTGCTTAAGAGATCATGTTGAAACCGTGTGAAGATAATTATAGAAAAGATATGATAAATATCTTATTTGTATAGAATGATACAGTTAGATGTTTAACGTGTAAAGGACTCTTTACATTATAAAAGGAGATCCTTAGATTAGGGTTTGATACATACGATACACATATATCATTCATATCGAATACATAGAATACCTAAGATTATTCACGTTCATTAATTGTAATCGTTCGATATATTGAAGTGATAGTTTGGTTGATATCGTTGTTTGTTCTTATTGTTTTACTTAATCAATCACCAAACATAAACATATATTCTTCTAAGTACTTGGTAGTAAATTCCGCGTGCTATCAAGTATATACTCAAAGTATCTCCAACACAACGTGTGTTTAGATCCGGTCAACTCGCAACCATCAGGAGGGAAAAGTATGGCTTATTACCAACTTGGATGCAATACTTTGTGAGATATGTTGTTATGATGCTCCCCGAACGACAACCATGGTGCGACACTTTAGTATCTACAGTCTCCACTGCGTGTTTGAAGACTAAAGAGAGTTGTCGATTCAGGAGAAAGAAGAAAAAAGAAAAAGGCTCACTAGTTAGGAGGGAGTAATAACCTAACTAGAACATTACAGTTGAAGTTCAGAGCTACAAGAATTAGTGCCGTCAGTGCCTAAGATCGAACGCCGAGATCGTCGGAAGAGAGAACTTCAAGTCTGCCTCAGGATCTAGACTACAGAGACTCTGCGCTTCAACAACGTCAACAAAAGTTTATTATTATTGTAATTTACTTTGTTTATAGGTCTCATTAACCATTCACGTGTGACGATATCTTGGAGGGAGATTGTTAGCATCCCTTTTTTATAAAGATATCGTCACTCAAGTGAATTGGACTAGATTTATAGCAAGTAGTACCCGCAGGAACTACTATTGTTTAAGTGGCAAACTTATCATGTAAAGGGCCTATAAATACCCCTCATGACTCTCCATGAGGGGTGTGGGAATTCATTGTATTCTTTGTTCATTTTAATCTAATCAACTTTAAGTGTTTTCTCCACCCTCTCTCTACTTTCTCTCACTAGAAAACATGAAGATATTCATCTTCTTTGATCAACCAAGACCTCCCGAATCACATAAATCTTATACATATTCGGTCCTACAATTACTTTAGTTATACATGTTTATACTTTATTGTAAAGCTATAAATATGAAGTCTTTTAATTGTTACAAGACTTATTATAATATAAAGTAAGACGTTAACTTGTTATGTCTTCTTTATTAAGACATATACAAGAAGTTATTGAGTTGATCAATGATTTATAACGTATAGTGGGATTATAACAGTCTATGTCTTCTTGACTGAGACATGGACGATAAGTGACTTAGTTAAAAAGTACTTGTGTTATAAAGCATGCAATTGGCTTAGAAAATCTATTTCACCATTAAGATTGACTTAGTTGGAAAATAGGTAAGCCAGAAGGAGTATGAGTTAATCTTAAATATTGTTTGATTGTCTCACAATATTAGTTCTAATTAAATACCACAAGTTTTTGGTGTGTTCAATTAGGAGAATCAAACTCTATTGGTATTGTTTGATTAAAGATAACTAAAACTTCCTTTCTTCCAAAAGTTATCAAGGTTAGAAAATTGAGTATGGGTTGTATATACTCAATAAGACTCTGATAACGCTCAGAATGAGCATGTTTTTAGTTGCGTTATCATTAGTTTTGTGCATCATATTTGGTTATATTTGTATGTATTTGTTACTTAATCATGAAAAAGTGTATATGCAAGTAAATGTAGCCAAGTACAGGAAAAGATGATGAAAATACAAAGAATTGGAGTGATTAAGCACATTTGAAGATTCCCGAGATGGAAACAAGAAGAGAAACCACATAAGGACTTAAGGATTTGATAGTGTCAAGATTTCTATCTTCATATATCAAGAAAATATCAAGTTCTATGGAAGAAATCAGTGCCACAACGAAGGAAAAAGCATGCGACAAGAAAAGACAAAGAAAAGTCAATATTGTGAGGACCAGAGGACTCCATCCGATCGGATGGAGGCCGCATCCGATTCGGATGGGAGAAGTTGGGTTTTACTGAGAAGACCAACCGATCGGATGGGCCTAGATCTAGTTGGTTGGCTGAAGCTGCAGTTACCAAAATTTCATTTAATGACGGATTTAAGTCCTATAATCATGGTGGCTGATCATTTCCTGCTTATTAACTCTTTGAGGCAGTGTTGCAAAACTCGATTTTGGCTTGTACTCGGCGACCTACCCTGGAGCGAGTACTCGGCCTAATCGGGGGAGTACTCGGGGCTCAAATCGGCCTATGCGGGGAGTACTCGAAGTACTCGGCCAACTCGGCTATACTCGGCGACCTACCTTGGAGCGAGTACTCGAGGAGTAATCGGTCAAGTCGGCCTTGTTTTGCAACCCTGCTTTGAGGTCATTTTTACTTGGAGAATAATAGTTCTTTTACTATTTAAAGGATCCTAGGCTAGATTACTAGGTGTGACACCCCAAAAACTAGTAAAGGCTTACAACAAGTCCTTACTATCTTATTATCATTGCCCGAAAGTCTATAAGTGCTGTAAAAACGTCTAAGAAACTTTGAGTTCGAGTCTCAATAGTTTGGTTTGAGTTGGAGTTGTTTACTTGTAATAGTAGGCGATTGGAGGAGTATGGTTGCTATAGTTCCACGATTCTAGTTCTTGTAATCCTAAGCTAGGTATATCTTGTTTATTTACAATGAACTACTTTTACTTTGAGTTTATTGAGTTTAATGAAAGTATTGTTTGTTACTTGTGTTTGATTATGATTGTTATGGAGTAATTCTTGGTATACTTGTGTGTATGATGTAACTATTGTTGGAGTATTCTTATTTTAAAGTGATGCATAAAAACATTTCTTGTTTTATGAGTTTGTTGGGATAATATCTAATCTTGCTTAATTTGTTGGTAAAAACATTTCAAAGGATAAAAAGGCTGAAAGGATTTTCTTTATGTTTTTATTCCAAAACGTTAGTGCACGAATTAGTATGGGATATGGTGTGTGACAAGCACCATATTTACTCATTAAAATGGATTTGAAACGATTTCATCACGAGATAAGGCCGAAAGGATTCGTAGGAATTTATGAGATAAGAATTGCTTTTCAAACAACTAGTGTTAATAGAATTATCGTAATAGTTAACAAGGCCGAAAGGAGTTAACTAGGAGATTGAATTCTTAATATTGATTTTTCATGATATAAACCATTTATTGTTAATCATTCATGTAAAATTGTGCATCATTACAAGTTACACCAAACTTTGTAGAATACTCTATGCAATTAGTTAAGGAATTACACACAAGTATATGTTTTTGATTGATTGGATTACTTTTTGAATTTTCACAAAAATTGGATTGACAACCCTTTTTGCAAAAGCTTGTTATACTAAATACAAATACCAAATCCCTTGGGACGATCTCGACTTACCCACCTTTACTATTACGGACGAGTATACTTGCTCGTATGTGTTAAATAGAGAACCGGATAAATCGTGTTTATAAATTTTAAAACTTGTACACGGTAGAGCACATCAGACACCAACCTAGAAGATTAATAAGACACCATTTATTATGGAATGTGATGAATCACGTTAAGTCTTAAAATTGAAGTTCTGAATTTGTTAAACTACTTATGAGTAGGTTATTAACAAACTTAATGTAAGGAACTGTCAATATGTATTTGTAATATCCCAAAAGAGAACAATTTTGTGTTGCTCTACTTGCTAAGTATTTATAGATAGTCTATAAATTGCAAAAGGCAAGTGGGAGTTTTATCTTGAAAAGATAAAGTTACAAGGTACATAATCTTCTAAAAATACACTAGTAAATGTCATGATGAGGATTAAACATGTTAATGTTAAATCTCAAGATGATGGAATTATCATTCATAGATCCGCAAGGATATCTCAAATATTTGAATAATATGTTGAAGATTATGAGTTACAGGATTGTGGTAAACCTGTTGGTCATTAAGATGAATTGCAAATATTGAATTTAGCAAGTTATTCATACTATGAATGTTTAGATGCAGTCCATAAAGATAATTAGTTTTGGAAACTTAATTAATCTTGAATTCTATAGTTAGACTATATAATGAAGATGAATTTCTTCAAAGAGAATGAAAATCCTAGAGGTTTAAATCTTTGAGTAGAAATCATATGGACAATTTTGTAAACATATTTAATGTATGTCTTATGACAAGATTATCAATTACACTTAAGCAATTAACTGTGATTGAAAATTCTTTCTAGGCACATTAAAAAGATTATGATTGTCATCCTTAGTTTCATTAATATGAAATTGACAATGGAATATCAAAACTCTTTCTTGAGTAATTACTTGTGCGAGGACGATAAGTAATTAAAAGGAGTATTTGAATTCAAATAATCTTTGAAAGTATACAAATTTCAATAATTCACGAATGGATTAATGCATGCATCTAGGAGATATTCAATAAATTGAATATAGGACTTATCCCAACTTCATGAGTTTACTTTATGGATCTTGTCATCAAGTAAATCATGTATATATAGTTATCCTCAGACTTGAGATACCAGATAACTGTCATGGATGTAGTGCATTTCTATGAAGCAATTTACCGCTATACGTAACTGGTAGCTATAAGGATTGTTTTCAGGAATGTTGCAAAGTTCATGGGTTAGGCTCGTAGTCAAGAGAGAATTTGTTCCTTCAAATTTGTTTGAAGTTTAATACTGCTGGGCCCCTCGTAGGGTTGACAAGATGTTTGTGTGGCCGCACCCAAGATCTCCCCTGAATATGTTCAGAAGATTTGGTAATCTTACTCAATCAGAAACAACGAGAAACAGAATTGTTAATAAAGAATGACTAAGATCCATATCTTTATTAACGTAGTATTAGAAACAAAAGGATAAGTATGATGATGAATCATCAAATTGTTTTTCCAGGAGACCACCACCCGAGTTGTACTAGGGGCATTGGTGTGTTGCTAGACGCTAACCAATGTCATTACTATTAATAGATGTCCAAGTGGGAGCTGTTAGTTTTAATGGACAAATATTAATGTGTATGACTAGAATCGAACTCGGGACTACGGGATTGCACACATTACGTATGGGGAATTAATGTATAATAATTAATATATATATATATATATATATATATATATATATATATATATATATATATATATATATATATATATATATATATATATATATATATATATATATATAAACCGTTATGTATTTAATTATTTAAACACAAAATAATGACTAACGGGCGTTAAGTAATTAACAGGAATTGACTAACGACCGTTAAGGAATAAAGGAAGGACTATAGATGAAATTAGAGGGACAAGAAGGTTTCAGAATCCCTTGTGGACTCTATGGCTGATCGGTTTATGGGCTAGGGTTACCAAACCCATGCAAACTTGTCCTCCAAGATTTCTCATCCATATATACAAGGCTAGGGTTATTCAATCTTCACTTCTTATGCACTAGCTATAACCCTAAAACCTTTTCCCTTCTTCTCTTGCTTTTGGTCGATCGACATATACCCTCAAGGGGTCGATCCACACTTGTTTTCTAAACAAAATTGTTTTGGTTTAATTGTGTTTACATTACTAGCATAATCTTTAATTCGATTATAGTACATGTGTACAAGATTATGGTATAAACTCACTATAGTTTATATATCTTGGATTGAAATACAAAAAGGTAAGGGGTATCTCGTGTTATAACACTAGAACTACTTTATCATACACAATATGTATAGATCGAATGGTACAAAAGAGAAAGCAAGATAGATGGGGCGTATAAGTATAAACCAAATGTGAAGATATTAGATTAGAGAGAGAGAGAGAACAATACAAAGAACACACACACACTCCCACCTATTACACCTCTAATGCACCCCTACGAATGAGGGTAGGAGTGCGTATATATAGGACATAAGGTGGCACCCTTGTGGGCTTTTTCTATGGGCTTTATGATTATGGATTGGACTTTGTTACATTGGACCATTATAACATGACTTGTAACCTATTAGATTTAAGTCCATGAAGCCCTTGACTATCTATAACTAACGGCACAATTACAAATTTTTAAATACGAAATGACCATCACTTTTAATAATGCTAACAATCTCCCCCTAAGGGATGGCCATTCAAATGATGCTCTCAGTGATTAGGTCTTTCATCTTCGTTGTCTCGAACTTTGCGTGTCGTTGTAGAATAGTCTTGATTCTTTGTTCCTTCATGCTTTGTGATCTTCAAAGTATCTTCTTTTTGTCGTTCTTGCCTTGATCAACATCTTCATGTGTTTACAGCGTCGTATCCTCCAACATACTCATACATCTTGAACTTCATACTTATGTCTTCCTCACTTGATACATGAACTTGTTCTTGACATCTTGATTAGCTTTTTGAATTTGTCGTAACACTTTGTCTTTAATCTTGATCCTTTTGTCTTGAACTTTTTCACTTCGAGCTTTGTTGAGGATGATCTTCATAAGTATGAGTATGTGGAGGTGAAGATGTTTGATATATCAAATGATGGTGTACGATCTTTCTCCAGGGGGACTTTCATCAGTAGCTGCATAAGAGTTGTTAGATAAAATCACCAATCAATCACGGTGGACTTTTCTTAGAGAATTGACCACTATGATTGTTTTACTGATGAATGTCTTGATTCCATTCACCTTGGTCGGGCACATCAGCCGTCCTAATACCGTTGAGGGACATTTATCACTACTATGGATAAATCCAAGTAGAGACCCACGTCATAAGGACTCAATTCGTGAAAGGAATCTCCTTGGCAGGATTTCCAGCACTTACAGGCTCAGACTTCGAGAGAATCAACAGCATATTGTGAAAACCCTCTCTAATCCTTACAAAGGCTGTTCCTAAATTGGATGCCCTCAAGAAGGCTTACAACAGATATACCGAAGTATACCCACAATTCAGGTGAGCCGCTGAAGTATACCGAAGTATCACTCCACGACTGTAGACCATTTTGAAGCAAATAACCATCATGATATGAATGGCAAGATCCATATAAGGCAAGATCTACGGATCTCATTAAGACTCTTTTACACCTTGTGTCCTTTTTGGCGAACACAGGTGCATTATATTGAAAGTGTATCCTAAGAGATTTTTGATGAATCTCATGGCTCTAGAATCGATTATGTGCGTTTTGGTTTTAGTAGTCGGAGGCATGGAGCAGAGTGCCACCTTTTCAATATCAACTCATCTCGGAATGAGAGGCCGATAGATTATGCAGTGTGCTTCGTGAGAAATGAAACAAATATCATTTAAGAGATATCTGAGTGGTTAGGAGGGGGTGGTGCAACGCGTCACTGGGTCCATGACGTCTTGTCTTCAATATCAGTATCAACATTGTGATAACCGATAGCAGATGTATTGACCCGGTTTCTGCCCTAAGTTTTCATGGAGGGCTATTTCTTTTCACCCTTTCATTAAACTTTTCTTTTTCATTCTTCAACCGCTTATTTCCCTTTCTCAATTACTCCTTTTTCTAATCTTACCTAAGGACTTCTAATTCTAATCTATTGGAATTGTCCTTGGGTAGATCCCTCCGGCTCTGGTGGATCATAGGACATAACCTAATCATAATCACCTTATTACTCTATGATTATCCTAGATTTGTTGATCACTTGCCATAAAACCTTTTGTGAAAATCTCTCAAAGTGTTTATGAATAAAACACATTTTGTTAACACTTCGAGAATTTTGCATTTTTTGAAATACTCCCCCTACACATGTGCTTACGCATTTTTAAGATAAGTTTGCACATGGTGGGTAGAGTTCGCACATTTTGAATTGATCGATTATTTAATGAACATGACCATTGCAAGACACATTTACATCACTAGTTAGACTAGCTTGAAATTATTACCCGTCCCGGTCATATTCAAAGATAATCTCTCGAATTGGTACATTCTGCCCAGACAAGTCCTTTGCGAGACACGTTTACATCACTGGATGAACCAGCTTGAAATTATTACCCGTTCCGGACAAGTCTTTTTGATTACTGACATTTAATTTTTGTCAATTCGAGGGTTCATACTGAGTCGAGCTCTTTTTGAGATTCAATCCACGATTTCTCAAAGTTGAGAGATTCTCTTTTGATCACATTTTAATCACGTCTTCTCCCTCTCAAAAATAGCATGTAGTGATATTTTTGATATCAACTGAGTAAAAGAAAGCTTTTTGGAGAGATAGACGGATTTGAGCATGAAATTGGAACATTTTTTGTTTTTAATTTTTATACTCCCCCTTAAATAAAGCATGTTTTATCGGGTTTGGAGGGAGTTATCTTGAGCACAGAATTTTGAGAAAGATTTTGAAAAATCTTTTAGAAAAATCTTGATCATGTGCTCAAGGATTTTATATTTTGTCATTAAAAACATGAGTCCTGATCTGATATAATCAGAAGTCATCATTTAAGCGCGGGTTTCATAATGAAGTATACGAAAGCCATAAAGAGTTGTAGGATAAGTGCTCGAAAAATAGTTTAAAACCTTTGTTTTGATTAAGCACTTTCCTTTCTTTGAAGCGCGGGTCCTGAACTGATGTGTCCAGAAGCCATTACATTAAGCTCGGGTCCGAAACTGAGTTGTTTCGAAGCCATAATGAAGAAAATTTTGAGAAACGACATGTTTTGAAAATAATTTTTGTGAACTCTCGCTCAAGCATCTGTACATGTCCGTATCATTGTTGAATGACATTTCTAGATACGTACAGAATATTGATTATACGAGAGACATGTCGTGAGAAGAATATATTTGGATTTTTGATTTTATACTGTTTTTTTATTTTTGAAAATTTTCTAATGTTTTTGGATTTTTGAAATTTTATAATTTTGTATTTTGTTTTTGTTTGTTATTCAAATTTTGTATTTTGTTTTTTCCAAAAAAATAAAATATATATATATATATATATATATATATATATATATATATATATATATATATATATATATATATATATATAGCACAAAATTGTAGCCAATTGGCTACAATTAATTGTAGCTAATATATTCCCATATATATATATATAATATATATATATATATATATATATATTCACAAAGAAGAATTAAGTTTGAACAAATAAAAGTGGAGTTAAGAGTGGAATTAGATAAGGATTTCCACATGAGATGTTGGCATAAAGTTCTTCTTTTCCACATTGAGTGTATGAAATCTCAACACTTTCTGTAGGATCGATAACACTAATGATTTATGTGGTTCGAGGGGTCGGGGAAGCTAAAAGTAAAGGGTAAACATGGTATATTAGATTAAAGAATGGGGAAGGTGTGTGTGTATTCTAGAGAGAGAAGGAGGGAGAAACACACACACCTTAAGTTACAAATGAGACATCTCAACCTTCCTAGTTGTGACTAGGAAGGTATTTATACAAGAATACTAGCCTAACTTAGCAATATTGACTAAACTAGACCTTCATAGAAAGAAATGCAATTCCCGAATATGTCATTACTTTAAGGCTAACAATCTCTCCCCAAAGTGATGTCATACGGGAATTGCTTACAATGTTCCCTACAAGTCAAATTAGATACAAAACATAAGCACAGCAGCTCCAAGAATGGTCTTCAAACTTCATTACTTATTTCAGCTTGTAGAATCTTCTCAACTGCCATTTCTTTACTTGCAGAAGAACAATGTGAGCAAATCTAATTAGGGATTAAATCTGGCTTTTCACTCTCCCCTAATTAGTGCTCTCCCCCAAACTGACAACCTTTCTGATGACTGCCCTTAATCTGAAGAAGTCTTTTGATAATTAAATGCATTTCGTCTTTAGTCTTCTAATACGCAGCGGAATATGTAGAACAAACTGTAGACTCGACCTTCTTCAAGATTGTCCATTCGGGGGAACAGAGTATCAACATCTTCATCTCACCAAATGCATCCCAGTTATCTTACATATGAAAAATCAGCACGTAACGTACACATGAAATGATAACACCAAAGTAACAAGTTGAACCACTGATCATCTTGATTTTGCTGCCCGAAATTGGTGAAGGTGGATAAGGTAGAAGTACGTAGAAAAAGATGAGAAGATAAAGATAAAGAATCAACCAATCTCCGACCTAAATCATTTCATAAATCATTAAACCCGATCACGTGAACTTGTTGTGCGTCCACGATCTACACATTTCTCTCCCCTGATGGTTACGATTTATTGGAATCAGCATAATGATGTGTACGTGAAGCATTAACTGGAAGCACTTTATCATTAATCATAATTGCCCGTGAGAAGATGTCGATAAACCCAATCTACTAACAATACCATTTAAAATGTCTAACTCTTTACCAACCCCCTGTATCAATAACATCAGCTATCTTTAGTAACCACATGTGAAGATAACTCAATATGACGAACTTGAGAATGAAGTAAAATCCAATTGTAACAATAACCTGGCTCTGATACCAATTGTAGGATCGATAACACTAATGATTTATGTGGTTCAGGGGGTTGGGGAAGCTCAAAGTAAAGAGTAAACATGGTATATTAGATTAAAGAATGGGGAAGGTGTGTGTGTATTCTAGAGAGAGAAGGAGGAGAAACACACACACCTTAAGTTACAAATGAGACATCCCAACCTTCCTAGTTGTGACTAGGAAGGTATTTATACAAGAATACTAGCCTAACTTAGCAATATTGACTAAACTAGACCCTGTACATAGAAAGAAATGCAATTCCCGAATATGTCATTACTTTAAGTCTAACACTTTCACAAGTACCTGCATCCACAGAAGAAGAATTTGCACAAATAACATTGTTAGAAGTACATGTTTCCTCACATTGAGGGTGTTCACTATCAACGGTTGTAGTGGTGTCTACTTCTTTATCCTGAGGATTTTCACTATTATTTGTCTTGGTGCAGCTATCAAGAATCTTCCCTGTGGGAATCCATCTAAGACCAACTGTTTTAAAAACTTTTCCCGTGGGAATCCACCTAAGGCAAGATCTAGGAGTTGTTTTCTTTTCAGATGCAGCGGAAGTCTCATTTTGAGAAAAACTACGTCCTGTAGAGATCCACCTATTAGGTTTCTTAGCCTCTTGCTTCTTATCAACGGGTTTGTTTCTATTTGGTGTCTTAGTGGATTGTGCCTTAGCACGTAAATTTTCTTTCTTGATATACTGTGCAACACATGCATCATGATTAGCTGAAAAGACACATTTTTGACATGTAGGACAGACAAATTCAACATTTTGGTTTAAAACAGCAACCTTAACTTTGTCACTACTGTCATTTGAAAATTGTTTCTTGTTCGAAGAGGAATTTGAATTCTTAGTGTTGCATTCTACGTGCATAACATTTTCTTTTGCGCAACTACTCTTAGATGCAAGCCAATCCCTAGTTTTTTGTTGAGTGTTCCTAGGTATGGTTTACTACTACTAGCAGTGCCATGTAATGTTGTAGAATTTACCACCCTAGGTTTTGTACCTAAAATTCTGTCTTTTTGAATCTGTGCCTTTTTCTTAGCTTTTTCTAGATAGTGATTGTGGACCGTGTCGTTAGAACCAATAGATTCTTTAACAGTTTTTGTGGTTACATTTGGTGTACTATTCCTAGAAAGGCCAAGTGCTATCACTTTTGGTGTTTCGACAACTGCTTTTTCATTTTCAACACCTATTTCATCAATTTTTAATATTCTTTTCTTGATGAGAAAGGAATGTGGAGTGACTGGTTTTGACAAATCATTTTTCTCATCAACGTTTGGAGCAAACCGGGAAATTGACATTTTTGGTTTTTCAACCGGTTTTGAAGCATATGGTTTCTCCGGAGTCGATGGTTTTGCAAACTTAGTGTCCACACTCTTCCCTTTTAGACTTTGCAGCTGAGCTCTCAAAAAATCATATTGCTCTTGCATGTCCTTGTAGGCACGCTCATATGAAAATTTGTCATACTTGCATTCCTCAGATTTTCGATCAAGTTGTTTGAAATAGGACACATTTTCTTTTTCCAGTTTAATAAGAGCATTTTCATATTTTGAAATAATTGCAGAGGTCTCAGCTCGCAGTCTTTCATCTTCTTCAACAGAATATGTTTGGTAAATAATGGACATAATATCAGTCGACAAAGCTACTTCGAAGAGAGTGTCATTATGTTTTTCCAAAACTTTGATGTGTTCAATGTTTTCATTAGCTTCCTTTACCCGGGATTTGTGGTCCTTGACAAAGTCGGCTGTTTCTTTCAAAATTGCATTTTCAACATGAATTACCCTCGCACTGATGGCATTTAGTGGAGGAATAATTTCTGTGTCAAACACCTTTTTCATTTCTGCATGAAAACTTGAATGCCAGTTGTTGATACCGATATTTGTTTTGGATGCAACAATACTTTGAAATATTTCCATTCTCTATTTAAGATCATCCAAATATCTTCTAGCTTCACTTGTGTTAAAAGGGTCGCTAGAGGACATTTGTTCCAAGTTTGAAAGATTTTTGGAAACAACTTTTTGTTTTGTTGAAACAAATGGTTTTTTGGAAACCTTTGGTGTTTGTTGTTGTTTAACAAAATTTACTCCAGAAAGTTTGTTAAGTTTATTATAATCAATTGGTTTAATTTCTGGGTTCATTTGTCTCATTTTGATTCTACTCTCTTCGGCAAGCTCAATCGTTTCATCAGAATCCCGAACCTCGGGAGGATCATGTTTATCAAATATCACATTACCATTATACAAAACATTCTGTTCTTTCTGAGCTTTCTTGAGAGTATAAGGGTTTTCACAACCGATAGCCATTTTCTTCATTGTGTGCAAAAGCGGGTTTGGATCTTTAATTAGCATAGTTTTTACAAGCAAATCTTCCAACTTTTTAATTGTTACTTGTTTCTCAATGATTTCGTCAAGAAGATCATTTTCTCATTTTGAAAAATCTGCTTTCAACTATTTCTTTTCTTTTTCAAGATCAGAACAAGTTGATGTTTGTTTAGAAAGTTGGTTTTTCAAATCTGAAATTTCCGCGTTTAAGGATTTTATTTTCATGTTTAAATTAACATCAAGTGTGTCAAACTTGATTTGCAATTGTTTTTCTCTTAAAACGAAATTTCGATAACCAGTTTCTAATTCTGACTGTCGTGTTTTATGAAACTCAAAAACTTTTTTGTTTTCCTTATACCTCTCAAGCTCAGCGGTTAATTTCTCATTCACGACCTTAACATCGCGATTGATCTTTTTGACTTTTTCAATTTCAATATTGTAATTGTTCAATAATGATTCAAATAACACACGTGTTTCCTCATCATTCTCAGTATGCTGTGACTTGAAGCCTCCAATAGGATTCATATCTGGAGTTGCCAAATTAGTATTGCTACAACTTGGCGTGTCCATATATGTATCATAAGTGGGTGCTGGAGTAGCAGGATGCTGTTCATCATGAGGTGACATATCAAATATTTCATTATTGTGACATGTATTGAATGATGGAACCTCAGAGACTGCATTGGTGTCATAAACAGGAGGTGTCTCAGAATCCGTATCATACTTAGCCTCCTGAAGATTTGCCATGAAATTGCAGTTTGCATCAATATCTTCAACATCTTCCATATCATCCATGAGGGCCATAAAATTATTTTCTTCTGCATTCAACTGAAATCCAGCCTTTTCCTTTTGTGCCAACAGCACTGCTTTTTGCAGATAGTCGAGATCTTTCTTTTTCGGCCTGGTGGGACAGTTCCTTGCCATGTGACCAACTCCCTGACAGTTGAAACACGTTACCAAATTACCCTGATTCACATTTCCATAAATCCCAACAACTTCGAAAAACAACGACACATACTTTTCTTATGTTTATGTATTAGAAATTTGTTTAATACTTGATTTTTGTTATAAATATGCCATTGATGAAGTTTGGTATGATAAATTTGATGTAGGATCGTTGCAACGAAATTGGTAGGTTAAGATCAGTTGTTGTAGTGAAGTCTTGGTCTCTAGCTTATAATCGTTTGAGGTTTTAGTCTTCAGCAATCAAATCCGGAAAGGTTACTATAAGTAGCAATTTAGACAAAAATTACAATTTCGACAAGACTATAATTTAGACAAAATCAAATGATCACGATTTCGACAAAGTTATCAAAATTACAATTTCGACAAAATCACAATTTCTATAGAAATCTCAATTTAGACAAAATTATACAATTTTGACAAAATTTCAATTTAGATAGAAATATGCAATTTAGACAAATTTGTAATTTAGATAAAAAAAAAATCTATCTAATTTGTACAAATTAGAAGATGTTTCCCTTGTCGAAGTATTCCACACACTTGTACAAGCACGAGAATACCGAGTTCACGTTTGATATTGTAGAAATCAAGTACAAGTTGAATTTAGACAATTTTTGAATTTGCAACCAATTTCAATAACCAATTTCTATAAGCCCCACAATTTCGATAGAAATGAATTTCTATAAGCACCACAATTTCGATAGAAATGAATTTCTATAAACCCCACAATTTCGATAACCCCTTATACAAGGAATTTCAATAAACCTTTCTTATAGAAATTCGTCACCAATTTTGATAAACCCTTTCTTATAGAAATTCGACCACAATTTTGATAGACAAGGGTTCGTCGAAATTGCTTTACAAGCAATTTCGATAAAGAAACAACCGACTTTGTCAAGGAACACAAATCCCTGGTTAAGGAAGCTAATGAAAACATTGAACGTATCAAAGTTTTGGAAAACCACAATGATACTCTCTTCGAAGCAGTTCTGTCAACTGATAATATGTCTATCATTTATCAAACTTATTATGTTGAAGACGATGAAAGACTGAGAGCTGAGACCTCTGAAATTGTTTTAAAATATGAAAATGCTCTTGCTAAACTTGAAGAAGAAAATGTGTCATATTTTAAACAACTTGATTGAAAAAACGAGGAATGCAAATATGACAAACTATCGTATGAGTGTGCCTACAAGGGCATGCAAGAGCAAAATAATCTTTTGAGAGCTCAGCTGCAAAGTCTAAAAGGGAAGGGTGTGGATACTAAGTTTTTAAAACCGTCGACTCCGGTGAAACCAAATGCTTCAAAACCGGTTGAAAAACCAAAAATGTTTATTTCTCAGGTTGTTCCAAAAGTCGATGAGAAAAATAATTTGACAAAACCAGTCACTCCACATTCCTTGCCCATCAAAAAAAGAATATTAAAGATTGATGAAAAAGGTGTTGAAAAAGGAAAATCGTTTGTTGAGGCACCACAAATCATTACACCTCATCTTTCTAGGAATAGCTCACCGAATGTGACCACAAAGACTGTTCAGGAATCTGTTGGTTCTAATAAAATGGTCCACAATCACTATCTAGAAGAATCTAGTAAAAAGGCACGGATTCGAAAAGATGAAATTTTAGGTACAAAACCTAGGGTGATGAATTCTACAACATTCCAAGGCACTGCTGGTAGTAGTAAACTATTACCTAGGAACACTCAACAAAAGACTAGGGATTGGCTTGCATCTAAGAGTAGTTGAGCAAAAGAAAACATTATGCACGTAGACGTAACACTAAGAATTCAAATTCCTCTTCGAACAAAAAATTTCCAAATAACTGTAGTGACAAAGTTAAGGTTGCTGTTTTAAACAAAAATGTTGAATTTGTCTGTCCTATATGTCAAAAATGTGTCTTTTCAGCTAATCATGATGCATGTGTTGCATAGTATATCAAGAAAGAAAATTTACGTGCTAAAGCACAATCCACTAAGACACCAAATAAAAACAAACCTGTAGATAAGAAGCAAGAGGCTAAGAAACCTAATAGGTGGATTTCTACAGGACGTAGTTTTTCTCAAAATGAGACTTCCGCTGCATCTGAAAAGAAAACAACTCCTAGATCTTACCTTAGGTGGATTCCCACGGGAAAAGTTTTTAAAACAGTTGGTCTTAGATGGATTCCCACAGGGAAGATTTTTTATACTTGCACCAAGATAAATAATAGTGACAATCACCAACAGGAACTAGAAACCATTACAACCGTTGATAGTTAACACCCTCAGAGTGATGATTCATGTACCTCTAACACTGTTATTTGTGAAAACTCTTCGTCTTTGGTTGCAGGTGATTCAACTATCTCAGAACCCAGTTCATCAGAGGGTTCTAATTCTGTAAATTCTTCAAAATCATTCTTTCAATCTTCTATTTTTGATTTTCCATTTCTTTTATAAAAACAAAATACAAAATTTGAAAAACAAACAAAAACAAAATACAAAAATAGAAAATTTTCAAAAATACAAAAACAATATAAAATCAAAAATATTCTTCTTACGACATGTCTCTCGTATAATCGATATTCTGTACGTATCTAGAAATGTCATTCAACAATGATACGGACATGTACAGATGCTTGAGCGAGAGTTCACTAAAATTATTTTCAAAACATGTCGTCTCTCAAAATTTTCTTCATTATGGCTTCGGAACAACTCAATTTCAGACCCGAGCTTAATGTCATGGCTTCTGGACACATCAGTTCAGGACCCGCGCTTCAAAGAAAGGAAAGTGCCTAATCAAAACAAAGGTTTTAAATTATTTTTGAGCACTTATCCTAAAAATCTCTATGGCTTTTGTATACTTCAGTACGAAACCCGTGCTTAAATGTTGACTTCTGATTATATCAGATCAGGACTCGTAATGTTAATGTCAAAATAAAAATCCTTGAGCACATGATCAAGATTTTTCAAAAAGATTTTTTAAAATCTTTCTCAAAATTATGTGCTCAAGATAACTCCCTCCAAACCCGATAAAACATGCTTTATTTAAAGGGGAGTATAAAAATTAAAATCAAAATGTTCCAAATTCATGCAGATCCGCCTATCTCTCCAAAAAGCCTTATTTTTAATTAGTTGATATCAAAAATATCACTACATGCTATTTTTGAGGGGGAGAAGACGTGATTAAAATGTGATCAAAAGATAATCTCTCAACTTTGAGAAATCATGGATTGAATCTCAAAAGAGCTCTCCAAAAAGACTCAGATCTGAACCCTCGAATTGACGAAATCTAAATGTCTGTAATCGAAAAGACTTGTCCGGGATGGGTAATAATTTCAAGCTAGTCTAACTAGTGATGTAAACGTGTCTCGCAATGGTCATATTAATTGAAAATCAATCAATTCAAAATGTGCGAACTCTACCCAACATGTGCAAATTTATCTTAAAAATTGCATGAGCACATGTGAAGGGGGAGTATTTCAGAAAATGTAAAACTCTCGAAGTGTTATCTAAAATGTGTTTTATTCTTAAACACTTTGAGAGATTTTCACAAAAAGTTTTATGGCATGTGATCAACAAATCTAGGATAATCATGGAGTAATAAGGTGATTATGTTTAGGTTATGTCCTATGATCCGCCAGAGCCGGAGGGATCTACCCAAGGACAATTCCAATAGATTAGAATTAGAAGTCCTTAGGAAAGATTTAAAAAAGGAGTAAATGAGAAAGGGAAAGAAGGGGTTGAAAAATGAAAAAGAAAAGTTTAATGAAAGGGTGAAAAGAAATAGCCCTCCATGAAAACTTAGGGCAGAAACCGGGTCAATACATCTGCTATCGATTATCACAAGTTGATACTGATATTAAAGACAAGACGTCATGGACCCAGTGACGCACTGCACCACCCCTCCTAGCCACTCAGATATCTCTTAAAAGATATTTGTTTCATTTCTCACGGAGAACACTGCATAATCTATCGGCCTCTCACTCCGAGATGTGTTGATATTGAAAAGGTGGCACTCTGCTCCATGCCTCCAACTACTAAAACCAAAACGCACATTATTGAGTCTAGAGCCATGAGATACATTAAAAGATCTCTTAGGAACACTTTCAATATAATGCACCTGTGTTCACCAAAAAGGACACAAGGTGTACAAGAGTCTTAATGAGATCCTTAGATCTTGCCTTATATGGATCTTGCCATTTATATCATGATGGTTATTTGTTTCAAATGGTCTACAGTCGTGGAGTGATACTTTGGTATACTTCAGCGGCTCACCTGGATTGTGTGTATACTTCGGTATATCTGGTGTAAGCCTTCTTGATGGCATTCAATTCAGGAACAACCTTTGTAAGGATTAGAGAGGGTTTTCACACTATGCTATTGATTCTCTCGAAGTCTGAGCCTGTAAGTGCTGGAAATCCCGCCAAGGAGATTTCTTTCACGAATTGAGTCCTTATGACGTGGGTCTCTACTTGAATTTATTCAATGTAATTATAACTGTCCCT
This sequence comes from Artemisia tridentata subsp. tridentata, assembly GCA_021014915.2. NCBI lineage: Eukaryota > Viridiplantae > Streptophyta > Magnoliopsida > Asterales > Asteraceae > Artemisia > Artemisia tridentata. The sequence goes on along the minus strand of CP139507.1, from coordinate 22,005,059 downwards.
AACGGGATTAGGATGGCTGATATGCCCAACCAAGGTGAATGGAATCAAGACATTCACCAGTAAAACAATTGTAGTGGTCAATTCTCTAAGAAAATTCCACCGTGATCGATTGGTGATTTTATCTAACACATTTTATGCAGCTACTGATGAAAGTCCCCCTGGAGAAAGACCGAACACAATCATCTTATACATCAAACATCTTCACCTCTACATACTCATACTTATGTAGATCATCCTCAACAAAGCTCAAATTGAAAAGTTCAAGACAAAAAGGTCAAGTTGATGACAAAGTGTTACGACAAAGTCAAAAAGCTAATCAAGATGTCAAGAACAAGTTTATGTACCAAATGAGGAAGACTTAAGTATGAAGTTCAAGTGTTGTGTGAGTATGTTGGAGGATACGACGCTGTAAACACATGAACATGTTGATCAAGGCAAGAAGAACCGAAAGACAATTACTTTGAAGATCACATAGCATGAAGGAACGAAGAAACAAGACTATTCTACAACGACACACAAAGTTCAAGACAATGAAGACGAAAGACCTTATCACTGGGAGCATCAGTTGAATGATCATCCCTTAGGGGGAGATTGTTAGCATTGAAATAATGATGGTCATTTCGTATTTATAACTTTGTATTTGTGTCGTGTTATATGTATAGAATAGATGATGGGCGAATGGAGTTGGTCTAAGCTAAGTGACTAAAAGTCTAGTCATACTAGTCTATGTAACAAGTCCAATCCAAGACCATGAAAGGCCCATCATAAAGCCCATAGGCGTCAACCTTGTATCATTATAAATACACACTCCCTACCTCATTTTCATGTGTGCATTAGAGAGGTAAAGGTGGGAGTGTGTGTCTGTTCTTTGTATTCTTCTTCTCTTCTTAATACATTCGACACACATTTTATATACATACTCTCCATCTCTAAGTGTGCTAAGTTCTATCATCTATCTTGCTATTGTGCCGAGTTATATAACATATTGTGTGTGATAAAGTATTGACCTTGTGTTTTAAAATTATTCCTTTCGATTTTTGATAACCAATTTAAGTTGTGGTGTTCTTGTGAACCGTTGGGGCAGAATAAAAAGAAGGAAAAGAGGAAAGGCTTGACTCCCCTTTCCTGCTCTCAATTTTTGGGAGGCCGTTTTGAGCAGTAGTCACCATCTCTTGATGGTCCTTACGCAGTCTCGTGATCCTCCTCTGAGGAGGGAGATAATAGAGAAACGAAAAAAAGAAAGACGATGGTGATCTATCCTTTTCATCTAATAAAGAGATAAGGAAATAAATGTAGTGGGGGCGGCTGAGGTTAAGTTAAAAGGGATAGGTTTTGTTTTATTATTACCCCGTGTATCCCGTCTCCCGTTTAGCTAAAATGTAATTGCGGTAACCCGGTTTGACGCTTTCGAGCAACAATGCGAAAAATAAATTTTTGTGGATGTTCTTATAAAAAAAACAATACTATTGACTCCGAAAAATAATTATCAGATTTAAACCATAACTAATGTGGTGTCGGTATGCGTATGATGTCGTGTTTTTCAGAAAAGCGAGATGACTTCTCGGTTTTGTAAATAAATTGCCAGTAAGTGTCAGAAAGTGATTACTTCACTTTTCTTCATAAAGTTGAGTAGCTTGGAGGGTTACTGTATGCTACAGTGTGCGAGATAACTTTCTGAAATAATCATGTATGCTCACAATGCTCAAATAAATTGTCAAATAATAATAAGTTAATTTTTCTTATTAAAATAATGTTTGGAAAATTACGGGTGGTTACAGTCTACCCTCCTTAACGCGAAATCCGTCCTGGATTTCAGTTTATGTTATCCGATAAATTGGTGTCTGGGAAGAGATGTTGGTACTCACAACAGATTTGGGTCTCACCAGGCTGTTTAGGGGTTTCTCTTTGTTTGTGGGAGGGTACCCAGGTTGTCTGCCATTGGTTTTCCCCTTTTTGTGATTTGGTGAGTTACAATGATTTCTGAAGTTAGTTTAATAGGATAAGGGTTCTAATCTCAACCCCACGATGTTTCGCAGCCTTGTTAGTGCGGCTCCACAAATTTTCTCGGTCTTACTCCCAGTTATGATCTATTCCTTAGTGGCACGAAGTTTCAACATGTTCTGATTTAAAGTGGTAAAAATGGCATGATGACTGGTTTTCAAGGTTTGATCCGGAGCCATGTGTTTTTCCTTCTCATAGAATTGGATAAAAATCTTGTTTGAAAACTTTATCTGAGTAGGTCTTTATACGAATTTGACCAAAATAACTTCCCAAGTATTACACATTTCTTTGTTAGGGATTAATAGATACAGAGAGTGACACGGTTTCAGAAGATTTAAAGTTTTGTAAAACGGTTCTTAGTCATGGTGTAGATGGGATAATTTTCACAAAAATTGACGTCTGACATTCCTTAACAAAGTTTGATAAAGTTTGAGCAGGAAAATTTTACGCATCAAAATGAGTGTTTTAGAAGGATATCACTACGGATTTCATAACCATAAGTATTCAATTTACTTTAACAGTACCAAGAGGTAGTAATATAAATGCTTTCCAGGTGGGTGGGTAGTTCACCGGGTGATTGCAAAATAGTTTATAAAACGGGTTGTTCGACAGTTTATAGAGTAATAGGAAGACAATTTATTATTTGCAACTAGTAGCAAAATTGTAGTTTAGATTTGCGATATAGTAGCATGGCAACAAATCGATTTATAAAATAACTTGTGAAATGATTTGTAAAACGGTTTATAGACGAGAACTATTCGTTGTTTACAAAATAGTTGTAAGGTCAAAATTTTGATTTCATAAAGTAGCAGTAAAAATTTGTAGGGTGACTGCAATATGGTATGTGGAATAATCGAAAACAGTTTGTATGGTATTAGCGACATGGTTTATTATCTTATGAGAGGGTAGCAAAAATAACTGATATTCCCGAGGGACGAGAGGAGAATTAAGTGATTGTCCCAAGGAACGCGGTTCAGGTTACTCCTTAAGGTCTTAAGGTTTCTGTTGGGCATAACAACTCTGTTGAATGGGGAGTTTAGCAAGTTCAGAGTACGACTCTGAAGGAGGATGTTGATTGCTACTAGCAATCAGTTGGCTGTCTCAGTAGTGTACTTAGTACTTAACGCGGAAGGTACAACATTGGTTGAGTGTAGGGTTTGAGGTGGAGGTGACTGTAACGAAACCACAACAAAACAAAGCTGAATAATAATTCCAAATCCGAAAATGAGGTCCAAATTCAAACATAGCCAAAACCAATTCCAAACGTAGCCAAAATCAAATCTAACACTCCAATAAGCTCAAATGGGCTTATTACAATCTTGAGGAGTTACAAATAAGCAACTCGGGTTCAAATAGTGCCAATCAGGTCTAACCTGACCCGATGCAAACTACAGTCAGACGGCGACAAATAGAAATTCCATATAAACGGAGAAGTATAGTGGTGCCAGAAGCACTACGATTTGTGAGGTGTTGTGATGCCAGTGTGTTGTGTGTAGATGTGAATGTTCATGTTAGGCAATGATTCTGTACACACACAGAAATTTTGAAACTTTCCGAAATCAAGTAGAAAATCAATCTGGACATAATTATAGTATAACTACTCTCAGTATCGTAAAATTTACCTCTGAGTCGGACATAGGTAATCAGGCTATGTCCCTGGTTGAATATAGGTGATCAGTCCATATTCCACCGAGGTTCAATAAATTTTGAAGTACTCAGCTCAGTTACACCAGTAATATGTCCCTTAGTTTTAAAAGTTGTTTAAATAACTAAGGCGAATGTACACACTTGAGGAGGATTGATGAGATTGCGTAGAGAAAAGGCATAATGCTACGACGAGTACGATGCGTATGCATAAGTATGTCGAAGATACTTATAGTAGATAGCGAAAATAGATGGATATACTTATCCAATAACAATGCGCACATCTCATCAATTATATTAGCAATAAAAATCACAAATGAGGCATCAGCTTGGCAGGCAGGCATGTGGCGGTCATAGGGTTAAGTTTTTGTAAAAGTAGTTATAGTCTAGGTTTTAAAAATACCCAGTTCTCTATAACCTGGCTCTGATACCAATCTGTAACACCCCTAAAATCTGGTTTAGCGGAAGCATACATGTCACTGGGGTGCTACTCAATTGGTGTCACAACACAAGGTACAAAAAACGGTTTTACCTCAACCGTTTAGAAGAAAATTTCATTACCAAAAACATTAAGTTTACATCATTCAAAATATAGTGCGGAAAACAGGCCCATAATAATTAAGCGGTCCCAACATATAAATAGATCAGAGTCGTCTATGACCATGCCATGCCATGCCAAAGCCTCCAATAGTGTGCTATCGCTTTACACCTGAAAATACATGCTAAAGTGTCAACACGAGGTTAGTGAGTTCATAGGTTTAAATATTTGTAAATGTGGAACACAAGTTTATAATATTTGGTTAATCGGTACGCTCGTAATGACCAGTACACTTGGCAGTGTGACCGTTACACCCGGTAATATGACCGTTATGACCGGTAATGTGACCGTTACGCCTGTTCCTGTCCAGTACACCCGGTCTATGTGTGTGTCATGTATACATATAACACATTCGAGTAAAAAATCTAGTATTTCATCCAAACAGTCAAATCTAGTTTGCATATTCCAAATAAATAGTCATTGAGTTTAATTAAAAACGAGCATGTATTCTCCCCCAAAACAGTTATAAAACAAATAAAGGTAGGGGCCATGAACTCACCTTAGCTTGCAGCAACGCAAAATATCACAACGGTCACAACTGGCATCAAGAGCAAAACACAACGATATTGAGGGTACAGGCACAACGGTGCCGGATCGGCACAAACTAATATATATATAGTTATCTCAGAATACGTCTCATAAAGTAAAGTTCAAGTGGGGGGATATTTGATGAACTAAAATAAGTACATTTTATTATCATCATTTATCCTGTTTATTTGACTTGTTTTATTATATTATCTATGAGAATCGATACATTAATGTTTACTTTAGTAATTCTCAGGTAAAAACAAGCATTATGTGAAACTTGGCGATTTTGGACTAATTATGGAGCAAAACAAGCGAGATGTTAAAAGCCTACTGAAATCCAGAAGATGCGCCATATCTCACTCAACAGATACGACACAATATCATACTTAGATGAATTCGAAGACCATTGCCTGACTTTGAAGAATGCGTCGCATGCAATTCTGTCATGCGCCGCATATGAAACTTTGGTCAAAGAAGAAGATCAAGCTCGTTCTACTCCAGATACGCCGCAATATACTTCTAACATATGGCGTATCACTATCAAGATTTCACAAGTTACAATCCAAGTACATGCGCCGCATACAAAGATCAAGATACGCCGCATCTGAAGACGGTGTACGAATATTCCAGAATATATTAATCTTGGACCCCACGCGAATTTAAGTCAATGCGCCGCATCTATCAACTCAATGCGCCGCATCTATCCCTGAGACAGAAACTATAAATACCCCAAGGACAGACGAATTTGAGAGCTCTCGAAGACATATAGAGACCGAAGACCATATAACCCTAGAGCCGAATTCAGACGACCAAGCAGCACAAGACACACCTCAAACAAAGATACAAGAGCTGTAAGAAGGTCCTGCATGTATTCAATTCATTAAGTAGTTTTGTTTTATTGTTTTAGTACACTTTAATTCATCAGGATTGATGGGCTTGTGTCATGTGACTACGAAAGATCATGCACTCCCCTTAATATTGCTTTCCCATTAATTAAAGTTTATATGTTGATGTCTTTGGTGACTTTTATTAGTGCATTGATAACCTCTGTGTCTAGCTGAGTCTTGCTTGGGTCGCCATGCCCCTTTCTCGCCTATTTATTAGAGACGCTTGAATAAATAGGATAGACATAAGTAATCATTAAGGGTTTACTCGCCGATAAGATTAGAGCCAACGAGAAAGGTTTAATTATATACACTTCATATAAAACTAGCAATAAAACAAGTGACAAACTACTTAATTATCAGGACAGGTCTTCTTATTGTCTCGAGTATCTATCTGTGTACGTGTGTGCTAATCGCTGATTCGTGCTCATTAGTTTAGTTTTCTACTTAATTATAACCAAACCGTGCCAGTCTCTCAGGCTGAACCCCCTTGCGTTAGATTAGGTTGTATAGCTAACTTAGGATATTAAAATACTAATTAGAATAACTAGATAATACGTTCCACTCTTAGTGATCGACACTCTACTTACCATTATATTCATACTGACTGGGTACACTGCTCGTTAAGTGTGTGTGTTATTGATAAGTCGGCTAAATATAAATTTAAAACTTGAGTAGGCATTAATACTGCTAAACCGCAACGACACATAACGCGCACTCCATCAAGTTTTTGGCGCCGCTGCCGGGGAGTGAATTGTTATTATCTGTTAATTTGATTTGGTATTTTAATTAGGTTTTTCTTTTTAGTTTTTTTTTAGATTCTAACCACTAACCCTGTTATATATTAGATAGATTGCATTTATTGTATTATTTGCATATTTGCTGTTTTTGTATGTTTTTGTTTTCTGTAATTTTTGTTTCTTTTTGTTTGTTTTTATTTTTGTTTTTCTTTCTGTATTTTTCCGCATTCTGCTATCGTTGTATTGTGCTGATACTAACGATACGGCGCATCTGTTTTCACAGATACGGCGTATTGCGTTTAATTTTTATAAAATACAACGCGTTTAATAAATTCGAGTACGACGCATCTTTCCCAAGATACAGCGTATTCTGTTTTTAATAAGAAATTTTTCTAAACCCTAACGCCATACGACGCATCTGTTTTAACAGATACGGCGTATTTTCTATTTAAATTAAAAACAGTTTTTCGAATTTTTAAACAGAAGCAATGCATCGATCTTTATCGATACGGCGCATCTGCTAAATCAAAAATCTTGTATTTTGAAACGTAACGAAAATACGGTGCATTAGCTTTTGTTAATATGATGCATTTAATTTTAATAAATATAATCGATTTTTGATAATTTAAACTTGATACCGCGCATTCTAATTCATAAGCGGTGTATCTGTTTTCTGAATAAAAGTCTGATTAAATTTTAACGTAATAAGATACGGCGTATCCAACTTTTTGGATACGGCGCATCATTTGCAGATATCAGCAACTTTTATTTCTCGTATTCCGTTTTCGTTGTTGATTTTCTGATATCATACTTTCTTGAACATACCCTACTGATGCTTTTGTGGTGATTTCAGGAAGTGCATGACCAGGAGTTCAACTAAGAACTTGATTAAACCTTTCGAAGATCCTGAACGAGCCTTACATTCGCTTAAAAGGCTTTTCAACACAAAAAGCTTTGAAATTTCAAGTTCGTTCGAGCTTGATTACTTTTCTGAAGAGAAGGAGACAGAAGAAACAGAAACAATGGCGGAAAACACTACTATGGAGGAATACATGAACAAAACCCGTGCTGATTACAGTTCAGGAGTTGCTAGACCGAAGTTTGATGAAAAGTCAAAGTTTGAGTTGAAGGGTCAGTTTCTCAAGGAGCTAAGAGAAAATGCTTTCAGTGGAACAGAACATGAAGATGCTAATGAACATGTTGAAAAAGTCCTCGAGATTGCAGATTTGTTTACTACAGAAGGAGTCTCTGACGATCAACTTATGCTAAGAATCTTTCCAATTTCGCTTAAAGGAGCTGCTAATAAGTGGCTAAGGAATGAACCTGCTAGTTCAATCACAACATGGGAAGATTTGAAGAGCAAATTCTTGAAAAGATATTGTCCACCTGCTAAAACTACTAAAAAGATGGAGGCTATCAACAATTTCAAGCAAGAGCCTGATGAAACTCTTTATCAAGCTTGGGAACGATTTAAAGACTTATTGATGAAATGCCCTCAACATTATCTAAGTCCAATGCAGGAGGTAATATTGTTCTATCAAGGATTGGACGTGCCTACTAGACAAATCTTGGATGCTAAGGGAGCTGTGCCTCAAATGAGTGCAATCGATGCTAGAAAAGCTATCCAAGAAGCTGCTGATCACTCTCAAAAATGGCACGACGGAACCTCTACTAGATCTAAGAGCAGCACTAATTTTGACGGGTTTGCTGCAATTCAAGCTCAATTGGATAAAATTAGTAGAGAGATGAAGAAGCGTGATGAGAAAGTTTATGCTGCCCAAGTTGGATGTGAAAAATGCGAAGGACCTCACTACACTAAAGATTGCCCTCAAAAGAATGAAAGTGAGACTTTTGAAGAAGCATACTACACACAATTTGGACAACCATTCTGACCTTCAGGAAGATTTAGGGAAGCTGCTCCGGGATACTATTAAAAGAACAACTATAATCCTACTTATCAAGAAAGGAGGCAGACTTTGGATGACACTCTAAAGCAAATTATGGCCGATGATGCTAAAAGACATGAAGAGAACACCGCTATGATCAAAGAAATCCGAGCCTCAACGGATACTATAACAAGAAATCAAGGAGCTTCGATCAAAGCATTGGAACAACAAATCGGACAAATGAGCAAAGTTCTTCAAGAAAGGGGATACGTAAGTTTACCTAGCTCAACTGAAACTAACCCAAGAGATCATGTCAAGGCCATTTGCACTACTGAAGAAGTCACGCCTAACATACCTTTTCCTAGAAGATTGATGAATGGTAATGATGCTGCAAAGCCCGAATTTTTCTTTAATTCTTCAATCAGTTTAAGAAGGTTACTCAACGAAAAGGCAAAGATTGAAGAGGAGATCAAGGCTACAATGAAAGAAGAGAGCTCTGCAACCGACTTACGTGCCTTGCCTCATAAAGAAAAGGACCCAGGAAGTTTTACTTTACCTTGTTCAATTAATGACATGTCTTTCAATAATGCATTAGCTGACTTAGGAGCTAGCGTTAGTGTTATGCCCCTTAAGACATTCACTACCCTAGGACTAGGAAAATTAGCACCAACTAAGCTGCTTATTGAATTGGCTGATAAAACGGTAAAACGACCTGAAGGGGTTGCTGAAAATGTGCTAGTTAAGATTGAGAAGTTTGTTTTCCCCGTAGACTTTGTTATATTAGATATGCCCGAGGATGTTAAGATTCCTTTAATCCTTGGAAGACCTTTCTTGTCTACCGCCCATGCTAAGATTGATGTGTTTAAAAGAAAAATCTCATTAAAGGTAGGGAACAATAAACTAGTCTATAAGTGCCAAAATCCTGCTAAAAGCATAATTAGAGGCGTCTATGTGCTAGGATTAAGAGAACGTATGGACCTCGATCTAGAAGCTAGGTTTATGGGAGAAACCTTGGTAAATAATGAATCACTTGAGACCTATAGTGGAGACTACATTGAATTAAATGATCTTAATTTACCAATAGGAATCAATGATCAATTTATGGAGGATTTTGAACCCGATATTGAAGAAGGAGAAATTATGGATGTACCTAGAATCAATATGATCAACACTAAGAATTATGATGAATTTGAAGGATATCCTAGTTTCTGTGATTATGGTAGAAAGATCCATGTAGATTGTGCTTATAATTTACAATTTCCTTGCATGATAGGATTTAAACAGGTTAGTGCCAACTTTTTCCCTATTTTACCAATTAATGTAATGTCAAAAGATTTCTATAATTCTATAATGAAAAACAAAATTGAGTATAGAGGGAAAAACGTAGTTGGAATATTCATGAATGTACCTATTTTTGTTGGGAATTTAACTATTGTTACAGATTTCACCGTGGTGGAAAACATGGATGCTTATCGTGATGTTGAGATGGGTGACGTGATCGTTGGGAAACCATTTTGTAAGGAGGTCGAAATTAACGCTAAAAGATTTGAAGGAAAGATCACCTTTAAAAGTGGAAGCAACGTCATCACTTACATGATGCCTCGTGCTCACCCAAGGCTTAAACATGCCCCTAACAAATTTTGTTACAAATTTACACCATTTCTTTTTGTAGATGAAAATGACGCTGAGAAAGGGATCGAGTATCCGTACCAAAAGATGAAAGGATTCTACAAAGGTGTACTTGAATTAGGGCCGGAATATGTTCGTGACGAAGTAATTCGCAACTACATCGTGCACGAACATGTGGGGATCAATAGAACAGAATAAGGAGCTGAACGTGAGTCTAACTTGAAGACTCTGGAATAAAGACAAGTGCTGACCGGGAGACAACCCGATGGAAATTTTTTTTTTTTACTTTTCTGTTCTGTGTCGAGTCTGTCAGACCTGCAGAAGATGCGGCGCATCTCCATCATAAGATGCGACGCATCACCTGCACTGGTCATATCTTATTTCATTTTCTGCATTTTTATTTTTGACTTTAAAACTTTCTGTCAGTTTATTTAATGCGGCGCATCCCTGGTTAAGGATACGACGCATCTTTTATTCTGATTCGTATTTATTCCAGGCTCGATACGGCGTATCTTCTTCCATAAGATACGGCGTATCGACTGACCTGATGATTTACAGTTTAATTTTTTAGGTTTTATTTTTACTAACTACTAATGTATTATGCAAGTTTGAACCTTCTTAACTCAGGTGTGTTAAAGTCTAAATGGTATTATAGATTCCTGCATTTTTGTAGATACATCATCTATGAAGCTTAAACGTTCTAATCCACAAGAAAGTTGATTTTTGCTCTTATACGAATAATGGAGGATCATACCGAGCAAATCTCAGGGGAGTTTTTCTGTTCTAATTCTTTTATTTTCCAGTTTTTAACCTTTGACACAAACAACGAGGACGTTGTTTAACTTAAGTGGGGGGATGGAGAATTAGAACACTTACTTGTCCTAAACTTTTTCAAAATATGCTTAAAATGCGCTTAATATATCAAAATTTAAATTTTTTAGCATATTTTTGTTTAAAGTCTAAATTACATAACCGCACACATAACTCTATTCTTTCAAAAATATTAAAACTTTAGTGTGCTGGTGACTTGTAAACTTTAGAACTTGGCTTGTATACTATTCGAGACCACCATAATGAGTATTATCTATATAATTGGAGTGACTTGTCTAAATTGGTAAATTTCTAGGATTACACCCAAATAGCCTTTATATGTTATGTGATATTAACTAACTACACTGGTTAGTTAACCCCCGTATAAACCCTTTGTTTACTCTCACTTTTAGAGTAAGATACCCCTAGAAAAACCCTCAGAGCCATTCCTTTTGTTTCTTACACCTTTGTTATAATGTTTCGATACACCCTTACACCTTAGCCTACCCTGTAGATTAAAATCCGTGGTTAATTGCTTTAGGCAAAGTGTGTTTCCTTACATTACCTGTGTTCGCGTGCGTAATTCATTATCTTTGGTTAGGTCGGGAAATTGCACAATGCATTTGGTATGAAAGTAAATATTGTATAACTTTTAGTTTATTTTTCGTGTGTTTGCTACTTTCACTATTACAGTTATTTCTGAAAGTATGAAGAGTATGGAAAAATTATCCGGAAAAATAGTGATAGAAAAGTTGTGAAATTTTACAGATATAAAGTTTCAAAAAAAAAATCGAAATAAAATAGAAAAGAAAAAGAAAAAGGAAAAGTTGGAAGTTTGTTTTAACCAACTTATGTAAAGTTTTATATTAAGTGGGAGATATCACCACTATTTGTTGTTGTATATTATATTTATGGATTGAATGGGAGTTGCCCGTTATGGGAACGCCAACTAAGGTCATTCTTTGATTGAGATTTTGTTGAGTATAATTCGTGTCTACCTAAAGCGTGTGTTTCAAGTGTTAAAGCTTGAGTTATTCAATGATATGAGTCTTATTCATGGGATGGTTGGGAAAGTGATTAACCACACTTAGGATTTTAATTTATCTGTTTTGTTTATTTTTTATTTTACACCAATTTGTATCCCAAATATTATCCATACCCTATATCATTCTTCATCCAAACCTTTGATTTATTGAGATTAGGGATTTGAGCAATCTTAAGTATCGTAGTCGTGGATTCGGCTATGTATTTATGATTTTGTCGCCCTTTTTGATATAATATTATTGGTGAAGATTACTTGGTCCTATCTTTAGCCTATTCGAGTTAAGGATTTGAGCAATTGCAAGTATCGTGGTCGTGGATTCGATCATGTATTTGTAGTTTTGTCGCTTTTTCTGGAATATGAGATCGATAGAGATTAAAAAGGATGATCAACCCTTAACCAACAAACCCTTTTTACCGCTTTAGACTTGTTACTCCTTGGCTTTAGTGGGGAGATGAGTATACTTGCCAAGCCTATGATAGAATATTCGTCACGACTAAGCAACTAAACGATTTAGAATTGTTTTACATTAAAAATTATTTTGGTTTCTACTTCGTTAAGTGTTTGGTTGTATGATTATGACAAAACGAATACGTGCTTAAATATAAAAATAAATCCTAATATCTTTTAAGATACATTTTCATATGATTAATTCTAAGGTTTACTTGAGGACAAGTAAAGTTCAAGTGGGGGGATATTTGATGAACTCAAATAAGTACATTTTATTATCATCATTTATCCTGTTTATTTGACTTGTTTTATTATATTATCTATGAGAATCGATACATTAATGTTTACTTTAGTAATTCTCAGGTAAAAACAAGCATTATGTGAAACTTGGCAATTTTGGACTAATTATGGAGCAAAACAAGCGAGATGTTAAAAGCCTACTGAAATCCAGAAGATGCGCCGTATCTCACTCAACAGATACGACGCAATATCATACTTAGATGAATTCGAAGACCATTGCCTGACTTTGAAGAATGCGTCGCATGCAATTCTGTCATGCGCCGCATATGAAACTTTGGTCAAAGAAGAAGATCAAGCTCGTTCTACTCCAGATACGCCGCAATATACTTCTAACATACGCCGTATCACTATCAAGATTTCACAAGTTACAATCCAAGTACATGCGCCGCATACAAAGATCAAGATACGCCGCATCTGAAGACGGTGTACGAATATTCCAGAATATATTAATCTTGGACCCCACGCGAAGTTAAGTCAATGCACCGCATCTATCAACTCAATGCGCCGCATCTATCCCTGAGACAGAAACTATAAATACCCCAAGGACAGACGAATTTGTGAGCTCTCGAAGACATATAGAGACCGAAGACCATATAACCCTAGAGTCGAATTCAGACAACCAAGCAGCACAAGACACACCTCAAACAAAGATACAAGAGTTGTAAGAAGGTCCTGCATGTATTCAATTCATTAAGTAGTTTTGTTTTATTGTTTTAGTACACTTTAATTCATCAGGATTGATGGGCTTGTGTCATGTGACTATGGAAGATCATGCACTCCCCTTAATATTGCTTTCCCATTAGTTAAAGTTTATATGTTGATGTCTTTGGTGACTTTTATTAGTGCATTGATAACCTCTGTGTCTAGCTGAGTCTTGCTTGGGTCGCCATGCCCCTTCCTCGCCTATTTATTAGAGACGCTTGAATAAATAGGATAGACATAAGTAATCATTAAGGGTTTACTTGCCGATAAGATTAGAGCCAACGAGAAAGGTTTAATTATATACACTTCATATAAAACTAGCAATAAAACAAGTGACAAGCTACTTAATTATCAGGACAGGTCTTCTTATTGTCTCGAGTATCTATCTGTGTACGTGTGTGCTAATCACTGATTCGTGCTCATTAGTTTAGTTTTCTGCTTAATTATAACCAAACCGTGCCAGTCTCTCAGGCTGAACCCCCTTGCGTTAGATTAGGTTGTATAGCTAACTTAGGATATTAAAATACTGATTAGAATAACTAGATAATACGTTCCACTCTTAGTGATCGACACTCTACTTACCATTATATTCATACTGACCGGGTACACTGCTCGTTAAGTGTGTGTGTTATTGATAAGTCGGCTAAATATAAATTTAAAACTTGAGTAGGCATTAATACTGCTAAACCGCAACGACACATCACGCGCATCAGTTACACACAGACACTAGAGTTGATCAAACACTATGGGTTCCTGTTGAATCACACCAACGAAGACGCACCCTTGTGGTCTTTGCGTTAAGCCAAGAACAATACCAAACACACCCTAGGTGGGTCGCGTCGAGCCGGTAGCAAAACCAAGTTAATATACGCTACACCAATTCCCACCCGAGGAACCATACTCACAAACTGACATCATAACATTTACCTATACGAGATGGACAAGTAAGTGGAACCAAGTTGGAACAAACACACCCCTTGGTGGTTGATGTTCGGCTGAGACACAAGAGACCAACGACACACCCTTCGTGGGTGATGTCAACTAATCGAGACCAAACAAACGCACCCTAATGGTGTCGAAACCAAACCGGACCAAACTATATTAACCATAATTACAATCGCCATCAAGATGAATCAACTGGAGCCTCAATACAAGTTTTAAATCCAAAATGCCTCAAAAGGGTTCGGGTTAACCCAACCCGAGAACAAACCACACCAGACTCAAGATTTTACTTTCCCACGAATTAGTATCTAAACGTTTCCATTCGGTTATTAATTCCACGAAAAAATATGACAATGATAAATGGAAACTGAGAACGCAACAAGGTCAACTCAACTCGACTGAGTTGACTCAGCTGAGTCGACTCGACTCATCCGAGTTGAGTTGACTCGGTCTATAGTAACAAACAAACACCACTTTCGTACCAATCTTACCACACGAAACCTTTATCAAAAACAGATTTATTCGAGTTTTATATCCACGAAAATTTTGCAATCAAGATTTAATCGGTTTCTACATGAAAACCAATTTCAAGATTCCGATATATAAATACAATCAGTAACAATGAATCCAAAGAAGAACTCGAATAAGACCTTACAGTAGTATAGCTCGACCGACAGGGAGAGACCAAAAGGAGTTGAGCATAAATAAGCCCAGTCCGATCCAAGCAGGAAAACCACCACAGCTTATTCCTTTCGATTTTTGATAACCAATTTAAGTTGTAGTGTTCCTGTGAACCGTTGGGGCAGAATAAAAAGAAGTAGAAGAGGAAAAGCTTGACTCCCCTTTCCTGCTCTCAATTTTGGGGAGGCCGTTTTGAGCAGTAGTCACCATCTCTTGATGGTCCATAGGCAGTCTCGTGATCCTCCTCTGAGGAGGGAGATAATAGAGAAACGAAAAAAAATAATAAATAAAAATAAATAAATAAATAAATAAATGATGGTGATCTATCCTTTTCATCTAATAAAGAGATCAGGAAATAAATGCGGTGGGGGCGGCTGAGGTTAAGTTAAAAGGGATAGGTTTTGTTTTATTATTACCCCGTGTATCCCGTGTCCCGTTGAGTGAAAATGTAATTGCGGTAACCCGGTTTGGCGCTTTCGAGCAACAATGCGAAAAATAAATTTTTGTGAACGTTCTTATAAAAAAACAATACTATTGACTTCGAAAAATAATTATCGGACTTAAGCCATAACTAATGTGGTGTCGGTACGCGTGTGATGTCATGTTTTTCAGAAAAGCGAGATGACTTCTCGGTTTTGTAAATAAATTGCCAGTAAGTGTCAGGAAGTGATTACTTCACTTTTCTTGATAAAGTTGAGTAGCTTGGAGGGTTACTGTATACTAAAGTGTGCGATATAACTTTCCAAAATAATCATGTATGCTCACAATGCTCAAATAAATTGTCAAATAATAATAAGTTAATTTTTATTATTAAAATAATGTTTGGAAAATTACGGGTAGTTACAATATGGGACATGTATGTAGGGTTATATGTATATATTGTTCACCATTTTCATGCACTTCTAGTCTTCTAATTTTGTTCATTTGTCACTTCTTTTTGCAGTTATATGAAACCGAATTGATGAATCTCTGTCATGTACAAGTTTAACACCATGCAATTCTAATTAAAATGCAATTGAACCACTACCATGCAATTCTACAAATATTCTGTACCATGCAATTCTTATCAAAACGCAATTATAATAATCTAAATCAACTAACTTACCGGAAGCGAGAGGTTAAAGAAAATACGTGACTAGCAGATTGATGGTTGTATGTTTTGTGGCTATGAAAGTAGGGTTTTATTATGATTTATAATGAACGTGGGTTTTTTGAAGGTTAAAATGGTAATTATACAAAAAATAATCTCTAGTCCTTTCTGAAACGCTGGTTGGATGAACTTTTAATTTTAGAGATTATTTTTCCTATAATCTTTCTTAATCTTGGTAGCCAAACGATACTACTTTTTAGACAATAGATTATTTTGTGAAAAAAAAGCTGTAGCCCCCATAATCTCCCAATAATCTGGGTTACCAAACACAGTCGTTATATGCTAGAGCACAAGGTGTCGTAAGTTCGTAACATGCCAATTTTTTTTTTATTATTATTTTTTTTAATCACGTCAAGTCACATCAGCTTTAAGACTAACATCACTCGCATCACCAAAATTACTCTCTCCGATAATAGTGCATAGCAACCACTTTTGAGACCTATCATTTTATTTTCTTTTTCATTTTTAAAACCTAATATTTTTTTTTATTAATTAACTACAAATACAAATTAACTAATTTTAGTGTTAACTTTTGTACATAAAAGATTAAATATTATACACAAATACAAACTCAAATAAAAATACATAAAAGAAAACCAAAAACTTGGACCAAAACAGTTAGATTTTATTTCTCGCCCACTACCTGCACACACACTAAAACACACACCAAACACAAACAATACATAAACGCATAACACAACATATAACTCGTATATTTTAATCCAAAAAGAAGAAGAAAAAAAGAGTTTGTGGCATGTCACAATCGGCTTAGTGGTTGTTCAAGCATGTTGCTTGAGGATTATGTGGTAATTCTGCCACATACCATTGTACTTAACTTTTTTCTGTGGTTATATATTTTACCGGGGTAATCCCTTTACCCAAAAATCATACGCCACGAATATGTCGTGCGTTTTAGCACCAGGAGTTGCGGTCTCGTGGTGCCGACATAACGCCGGCCATCCCTACATTACGATACTCAGCCCTCTTATATGTAACAATAGTATAAACATATATCATATGGATTTTAAAATAAAAAATCAATTGAACCATATATATAGTTTAATCACATAAGATCACTCTTAAAAATACATTAATTTAAAGCTCATCATAAACGCAATTAACATATATAAGCTTTTAAAAATACAAAAATAATTAAATATATGAAAGATCTGAGCTTTAACATTAGAAATAATAACTCATGATCCGAGCTCAAGTTTTACTAATGTGGCTTTAAACGAGTCCAGCTCAAGCTTCTCTAAGCTAAACAAGCCGAGCTCGAGCTTTGTTGAGCTCAGGCTTGACCCGTCTCGGCTCGTTTACATCTCTACCTTTAGCAAAAAAATAAAAAAATAAAAAATAAAGCTTATTCTATTCCTAAATAAATTTTTAGATTTTTTTTTGACAACCAAAGAGCGTTCGTGTTGCCTTAAAAAAAAGAGTGTTTGCGTTATGCTGCGAAGACATTTCCAACAGTTATATATTGTCGTGTTGTCGCATGATTATCAACAAAAAAATCTATTATTAGTAATTTTAAGTCATATTATTGTACTGACAATTATATAAATGTATAATTTTTTGACTTGATAATGTGAAGTTGCAAAATTTTATTTATTGTGTATTTATTATTAAATCTATTGACTTAGAAAAAATTCCACTAATACAAAGTGTGTAAACTTAAAATGTTTTAAAACTATAATTATTAGTAGTATTTTACTATATCAAATTTATCTATATCAAATTTACTATATCAAGTTGAGTTCATTTGTATCTTCTAGTAATATTTTACTATATCAAATTTATCTATATCTATATATCTATATATTTATATATAGATATAACTTTTGAGTTTCATGCATTAAGTGAGAATATTAATGATTAAGTTTCATACTAGCAGAATACTCTTGCAATGTGGCAGCGGGTACATTGTGATTATATTTTACGGCGATCAAATGTTATTCCGGCACAAATAAGCAGATAATCAGAAAGAGATTGCTCCATCCAAACCTAGGATGACTGAATTTGTTGCATGTAAAGTATAATTAGTTTGTGTTGTAGTTTTTTTTATTATTTCATAAACCATGAATTCTTTTTATATTAAGATTTTTCCTAACTAACATTTTAATGTATATCAATAACTTTTTTTTCTAGCTTTATATGTTACAAGTATTGATATGATGGTTACACATTTTATTATTATTATTATTATTATTATTATTATTATTATTATTATTATTATTATTATTATTATTATTATTATTATTATTATTATTATTATTATTATCATTATTATTATTATTATTTGCCATTAAATCACTTCTTTGATCATTAATATGGCGGTTACAAGTTTTGAGGTTATAACTATTGATCAAATTTTGAAATCCTCCTATAACAAGCAAGTTAGGAGTTTGAATTTTTAAGCTTTGCTAATTATGAAATAGTCTCAAATGCTTTACATATTAGTAGAGATATTTGAGTAGTTTATAGTTTGTTTATAAATAATTATTAAACTTCATATAATTGAGTTTAATGTATATCTATATCTATCTGATGATGCAAATAATGTTCTAAAAACGTTATTTATATCTTTCCATTACTTCACGTTTTGAGGATGACAAAATGTGAAATCACGTTAAGTTAAAATTAACGTAAACAAGTTTTTTAATCGGAAGATCCCGTTTCTACGCAAATCACTCTAGAACAAATTTACAACTTGACAAATGATCAAAGAAGTGAATTTGTGTTTTGAGACTTCACATTTTAATGGGACAAAACATTTTTTCAAAAATAACACATGAAAAATTTTTGAAATATTAAGAAATGTTTTAATGGAAAAATAAGTTTGAAAATCACAACAGCTATTTTTCCCCCCAAAATCAGCTCCAACCTTCCCCAAATAAGTTTTCACCAGAAAAGACAAAATTTGGAGCGTCCTAGTCTAGGACGGCTCCACGGTTCCACTAAATTTAGTGGAGCCGTGGCATGTTTAGTGGAGCCGTCCGTACAAAACTTTCTGTAACGTTCAGATTTTTTTTGCCTATAAATACCAACCCCTTTCACAGATTTTAGGCATCCTTACACACACAAAACTTTCTGAGTTAAATACTCTCTTCACACTTTCTTTCTTAGATCATTTAGGTTAGTTTTTCTTTTGTTCAAGAGTGATCCAATCATCCTTCAAGTGATCCTCTTCATTCCTCTTCACTAGCAAGAGAAGAACACAAGTATCCAAGTTGATACAAGGTGTTATCATTCCTCTTCATTATCAAGAGAAGAACACAAGTATCCAAGTTGATACAAGGTGTTATCATTCCTCTTCACTAGCAAGAGAAGAACTCAAGTATTCAAGAAGATACAAGAGTTGTAGTTGTTAGGTTTTTGTAACACTTGTTACATCCTTGTTGTATCTTAGTATACATCAAGATTATCTTTCTTTTGTGAGAGTGTGAGTGAAGATCATTGTGATCTTAAGAGATAGTGAAGATCTCTTAAAGCCATTGGGCTTGTGTGTGAGTGATCAAAGGATCTAGAGTAGTTAGATTAAGTAGAGTGAAGTGAGAGTTGATCTTTGTGATCGTGTTGAGATCGTGGTGATCTCTTGTAGCCATTAGGGCTTGTGTGATTGGTCACGTGGACCTTGGTAGATTGGTGCTAGCTAAGATTAGCACTCGACATTTAGCTTAGTGTCGGTAATAGGATAAGCGACGTGTACGGTTTTCTCCGCCTGAAGGGAGGTTGTTGACATAGTGCTTGAAACTCTCGAGTGTGGTACTCGGGGAGTGGAGTAGGGCGAAGAAGAGCTTCGTAGCCGAACCACTATAAATCCTTTGTCTCGGTTTGATCTTTCCAACTCTACTCTTTACTTTCATTATTTAGCATTAGTTAGTTTAGTGTGTAGTTCATATTGGTGTTGATTGATTACACATAGAGTTCGAATCAAAGTTTCCAATAGCCAACTTTTAAAACAAGATTTTTAAAAGAACTTAAAACCGGTAAACTATTCAACCCCCCCCCCTTCTAGTTTCCCACAATTGGTATCAGAAGCCACGTCAGTCAAGATTTTAAAGTATATTGTATTTTAAAACTTGAATCGATCAATGGATTCCGACAAATATCTAGAAGGGCAATCTATGCAAAGACCACCACTTTTCGAAACCGATTGTTTTATATATTGGAAAACAAGATTCGAAACATATGTAAAATCAAAAGACATTGATCTTTGGCATGTTATTACCGAGGGTGACTTTCAACCTATTCAAATGAATCCGGAAACTAAAAAGGATGAAATAGTTTCTTATGATAAACAAAATGATGAACTTAAAAGGAAATTAGCCAAAAATAATGAGGCTAAAATGATGATTTACAATGCTTTGCCTAAAAAGGAATTTGAAAGAATTTTTATGTGTAATACGGCAAAAGAGATTTGGAAAACGTTGCTAGTCACTCACCAAGGTAATAACCAAGTCAAAGAGAACAAGATAGATCTTCTTGTTCAACAATATGAACAATTTTCCATTTCGGAAGATGAGTCAATAGATAATGCTTTTGCTAGATTTAATACTATTATCACTAGTCTTAAAGCTCTTGATGAAGGTTACTCTAGCAAGAATTATGTTAGGAAGTTTCTTAGGGCTCTACATCCTAAATGGAGAGCAAAGGTCACCGCCATAGAAGAGTCAAAGGACTTGGCGACCTTTTCACTCGATGAACTTATAGGAAACTTGAAAGTTCACGAGATGATAATCAAGAAGGACTCCGACATAGTCAAAGGCAAAAGCGAGAGAGTTAGATCTCTAGCTTTGAAAGCCAAGAAGGAGTCTAGTGATGAGGAATACTCGAGTTCCGATAGTGATGATGAGGAATATGCATTAGTGGTTAGGGACTTTAAAAAGTTCTTTAGGAGAAAAGGTAGGTTCGTTAGGCAACCTCGTGATGAGAAGAAGACATCACAAAAGAACCATGTTGAAAAGAAAGGGAAAAGTGATAGGAAATGCTTTAGGTGCGGAGATCCTAATCACCTCATAGGAGAGTGTCCCAAACCACCGAAATTCAACAACCAACGAGCTCTCATAGGAGGCTCCTGGAGTGACAGCGGTGATGATGAAGAAAAGAAGCCCAAGGACGAAACATGTCTAATGGCTCATACTTCAAATGAGATACGTTACGACTACCCTGATTTTATAGATGATAACTCGTCAATAGATGATAACATACTAAATGACGAACATAATAATCTATGCAAAATTGTTTCAAAAATGCTAAGTAGAAACAAATCACTAAAATCAAAATTGTATGAACTTGAAGTAGAAATTTTAGGACTAAAGGAACAAGTCAAAGGACTTGAAACAAATAAAGAATTAGACATAGATTGTGAGTCATGCATAAATCTTCAAGCAGAAAATGAGAATTAATGTTACTTCTAAAGTAATTCTAAACGACTTGGACTTCTAATAAAATACTATCATAGTCTCATGAATTGAAACCTTTTGTTCTGGTATAGTGGTATATACATTATCCAAGGGCAGAAGTTTGAATGCAATTATTGACCAACCAAGAAAAAATTCTAATTGATAGTTAACTTAAATGAGCAATGTAAACCATTTGCTAAAATTATTCCAATGGCTAAGATCGCCTGTTTTTTTTACATAGAGGCATAAATGTATTTACATATGACGAATGGTGCATGTAGTCACTACTTAGTGTTTTAACTGTCAACCATAATGACACAAATTTAACGAAACCAGAAACCAACGAATTGATTGCATCAATATTGCCATAAGGTAGCTTGCAGAACCATATGACATACCTCCAAAAGCGACACTAATGGGATCATTATGACCTCCACCAAAAGTTTCAGGAGTACTGGCAAAAGCAATGTCCCCGTCATATCCCTCACCAAGCCCTTCACTGCATATATCAAGAAACACACATTGGAAGAAAACCATGTACGAAACTAAAGGAACTTGCAAATACAGCAGCTTAGTGTAACCATCCAACTAACTTTATATAAAGGCTTTGCAGTGAAACTGAGTATATCATTAAGCAAAAAATAGATCATACATCATCAATTTACACATGAGCGAACTTTGATGTGCAGTGGGAGAGGTGAGTGTCATGGGAGTAAGATATAATTCCGTCCAAGTCTGAAAGACAGCTTATATTTATAGGAAAGAAGATTTCTTATTTAAATAACGCGTCTCTCTATCAACTCCTCCCCTGAAACTACTTAATAGAATGTTGATCCAGAATTGTACTAACTAATCTTTCTCATGTGCTTTACTAAACTAATGCAGAGCAATACTAACTTGTTATGCTATGCTAGCTTTGATCAAGCAATCTTAATTCAGGATACAGTAAAAGGAGCTACAATGGTACTTTTCAAGACTTGTAACACCCGAAGCCTAAATTCATGGTCTTGCCCAATACCTTCTAATTTTATTTTGAAACCATGGTGGAAATGTACTGATAGCCCAAAACTTAGGACTCATAGGGCCTTAAGCAGCTCAAACTTTTCATATTATGTCCTAGTGGAATGGTTGTTAAGACTAGTGTCAAATGTTCAAACATATGCACATGTTTCTTGCTGCATCATCAATAAGCATAGGTTTTGGTACGTATTTCCTCTCTTAAACATTTAACTATCACGCCACCATGTCCCATTCTCACTAGGAATAGTCTAACGGACCCCAATTGACAACTGCAAGTATTTTAGTCGAATTGATAAGATTTTTCCTGCTTAATTGTGTACCCAAAGACCTATATATTAGATCATCTCTTCGGTCGCAGACATGTATGCCACATTGTAGCAGATCATCCCTTTAGTAGCAAAGCATTCAAAGTTGATATGCAACTCACATTTCAACTAACTATTAATCTGAAGTTCACTAGGAAGCGATATATCAACCAAATAAGAATAGGAAAGGGGAAGTTTTATTGGAAACTTGTAAAACTTGTATTTCTCATTTAGATAGTCACAAAATCAAGGGACTTTTTTCCATCATGAGATTTCGCATAGAAATTTTTCATGTAGTCTTCAAATATGACTTCTTTATATCGAGCCACCCCATCTCGAGCGACCAGCTCAGCCAATGGTCCGATTTTTGCCACAGGCAGCGGGCCGTTGAATATCGGGACCGACACTCTTGACTGGACACTTGTGGTCCGCACTCTATGTTCAGCACTTTTATACCTCCCATTGCTAATAATCTAGCATAAACACCAAAAACAACAAAATTTACACAAAGTTTGTTTGCGCTTTTAAAGTTACTTATGAAGCCAACATGCGTATGTCAGTTTTTCAATTTGACTAACCTGCAGTGCATCACCAATGTTGATGACCAAAGCACTATGGACAGGTGGAATCTCAATCCAATCTTCGTTTCCTGCTAACGAGTCTTCATCTTTTTTCACATATAATCCACCAATGCCATCTTGTAAAATCACCGTTAGTGTGCTGATATCTGAGTGCCTCCCGACACCAACGGTTAGATCAGGGTTAGGACAGGTTGGATAGAAGTTCATGTTAACCAGCCTAAAACTCATAAGTGCGTTGAGCTTTGAGTCTGTTGGAATTAATCTTACACACTAATCATTAGGCTCACGAATACTTGGATCATTAGTACTCAGCAACATCATGACATTCAGCATTCTCTCAGGTTGTCTATGCACACACAAACACAAAAAATATGATAACTCCATGGCCGATTACAAATTCAGCATTCTCATCTCAAAGATTATGTTAACTCCTTGGTCAATTACAAACTCATTTTTCTGGATTTTTACATACTTTCGAGGCAAAAGCTAGAAACGTACTACCATACGTTCAAAACAATGCTCCAAATCATATGGAGCAACGTTACCTTTGCACATTAATTATGTTAGACATTTCATCAAACACCTTTGGTGCAGCTAATTTAACGTTGAGAATTGTTCAAAACCTAAAGCTATTCATTATCACATAAGAAAATTGAATATAAATCTTTAGTTTTAGCTCAAATTGATAGATGACGACTGAAATTGTTGGTGGTAGACACCGACTGAAATTAACGTTGAGAATCGATTCAAAACCTACGTCAGGCTGTTATTTTGAATCGAAAAAACTACTGTATAAGTTTGATAATGCAACAAAACTGCGCTACTTACACAGTTCAACAAACTAAAATTAAAAATAAACAGACTAATTCCACAGCAATTACAACTACGCTACTTACACTCGTAAATCAACTGTCTATCCTAACTATGGCTCACCTCTTATTACTAATCTCCTCCTAACACGAATTAGAAATTGACTAACAATTGACTAAACATAGCACATCAAATCAGATCATGTGATAAACACGATCGAGCCTAAACACATCACAAGCAACTAATCTCAAAATAATCAGCAACTAACACAAATCAGAATTTGTTATTCACAAAAAAACTGCAATCGATGTATTAAGAGGAATTTGTGATGAAACCTGATAAGTGAGGAGCTGATGAATTTGTGATGCACGAATCAACCGAGCGAATCCATGAGGAGCGATTTCATTTTAAGTGGTATTTGGATTTTAAGTGATAAAGGGATTTAATGGAACAGTTAAAACAGATATATCACTCGGTCGACCCGAAGATTGTTTGGAAACGAGGGGGACGATCCCACCGCGTTGCGGTGGTGTCATTCGTTAATTGGCAACATTGACAGAAAGGGGAAAGGGTAGGAATACAAATTATAACATCTCTAAATAACAGTTACTTACGCGTTTGTCTAGTAAAATAAAACATAGTCTCTTCGGGTCTGGGTTTGGGACATTTTTTGATATCCACTTTCGATACACCTTAACTTCCAAAAGTTGATTCGGATCTGCTGGGTTTATGTCTGGGATATCTACAGCGTCGGAAGGTACAGCAACCATCTTTCCTTTGTCTTTTGTTTCACGTGGTATATCACCTTCTTTTGGCAGCGGTTGCTGTATTCCTTTGGAAACCGTTTCGGTTTCTTCTTGATCAGCCATTTCTCTGCATCATAGTGTCATTATACAAATGGTAGCTTGAAAACAAAGAAATAGTAAATTATGGATGTCAAAATGCGTCTGAAAATTCAGCTGAGGCAAATGTCTTGCAGAATAGTTTGTATGTTTTTTGTATAACAATTAGGTTAATGATAATGTGCACCGCAAAAGTAGCCACGTGTATAACAATTTTAAGTGAAGGTGGTCGTACTCTATACCTGGTATCGCACATGGCTGTCTAGCAAACCTGTTAACAACTAAGTTTATAGATTACTTCGAGAATGAAAATGCTTCAAAAACCTAATAGTACCAAGTCTTGCTACAGCCAAATAGATTGTCTATCAAACGATATCGTGTTAGAACCTATGGTGAAAGGGAAGCGTTGACCATGGTTTATGTTCGTTGCTAAACCTGGTTCAGAGCACCCAAATGTCTTCCAAAGAATTTTCGACATAATTTGTATCACAATTAGGTTAATCAGGGAATAAAACACATAAATAGATATATGTATAACAGTTTAAATCTAACGTGTCTACATTGTATGCTGACTATTGTACCTAGTCGTCTACGGAAGTTGGTAACAACTGTATTTATATACTGCTCTTACAGTAAAGATGCTGCGTAGACCTAATACTAAGGAATGTTGTTGCAGCTAACTAAATTGTGTATCTGCATACGAAAACCTTAAGCAATAACGATACATGCCAACTCTCCAAGATAACGGCCTAACTTTCGCAAGGTACAGTCTCAGACATTTAAAACTTTTTCATAAATCATAAACATCTAAAATCAATAAAAATGAGACCAAAATACCTTAATTTAAGCATCACAAATCAAGCAATGATATCAAACATTAACCATGAATGTTAATGTAGTCAGTACTCTACTTCCCGTTGCATTACCTTAATAGATCTAAACTTCAAACCTATTGTGGAGTTTGTTAGACTCCTTGGATCGTTTTGAGCATCTAGGGTTAAACAATAACAATGATAATAACATGATACGCAGCGGAATTAAACAAACATCAAAGTTATTGACACAAAGTTTTCACCAAAACATCACTTCAATTATATTAATAACGTGTTACCTAATCTATAACAAGGATCAAACTGATCTTGAAGTGAAACAAACTAGTTCTAGGCGTTTACATCTTACGCCCTAGAAAACACACACACACACACCTTTGATAATCTACATTGTGGAAGACTTATTTAAACTACGTACCCTGCCTCTCTTTATATAATAGAGAGTGCTAGGGTTTACAAAGAGATAAGACTAAATAATATAAAATCGTTTCTACATAATAAGTTATTTCCTGTATCTTTAATCATTGTAGCTTTCTCTCTTTGTCATCTTTAGTCCTTCTTGTTTCATTCTTTTATTTCTTTTGTCACATCAAATCTATAATCCCAACAATCTTCCCCTATTTGATGATGACAAAACAAACAAAGTCGTGTACGAACTTCCCTAGACGAAGTAGAGAAGTTGAGATGTGATCATCTCCCTGAATGAAACAAACTGTCTTCCCCTTAATCCATGCCATGCCATCACAATATTTCTTCCCCTTTTTGTTATCAACAAATATAGAATGAATAAACCGTAGAAACTTCCCCTCGAGTGATGCATGTACATAAAATGATTCTTCAAATCAGTAGGCTGTATATATTGTTGAAAAAAAATATCATTACCAATTTGATGTTGAATTAGAAGAAACCAACCTTGTGTCCTATGCCTTGTACTAAATACGACTTCGAACGTATACTTAACGTATAGGGAGACCGCAATCTCTTGACAACAACCACTGAGCACTACAATGTAACTCCTTCAAGTGTTTTGTCAATTCGAGTCACTTGAACGAACAAACAAGCATCTTAAAACGAATGGGAACGTTTAAGATATGATAAGATACAACCTTGATAAATTCAACCGCATCATCAAAGAAATAATAAATAATCCTCTCCTCCAATAAGAAAATTAATGCGAGCCTTTAAAACTTTAACGAACAAAGAAACCAAAAACAATCTTCTTCGTGTGTGTGAACTTCCCCTGTGTGTGTAAACCAATAACCATACTTACTTCCCCTCACTGCTCGTAAATCATGCAAGTATCAATCGTGTAGAAACAATAACATAGCAGCAGAGAGTAAGTCCAACAGCAGAATCAATATGCGTAGCAGCAGAGTAAATTCACATCGAGCAGCAGAGTCATATAACAAGCAGCAGAGTGTATCAGACGTAGCAGCAGAGTAATATATGCAGCAGCAGAATAAATCTTGCGTAGCAGCAGAATTAAAGTGCATAACTCAGTACATGCCACCATCTAATAACTCAATCCACTGACCTTCTTCTCCATCAGACCCACGTGAATAAGTGAAAACTCAATTAAATCATACCTCACATGGACTTTCGATCAGACCCACAATCTTGACTTTTGACCTTCCCACGTGACTGACCCAATTAGTACCACATGTTGACCCTTCAATTAAGTATGAAACTGCATACAGATTAACCTATGCTTTTCCAATCACGTGCACCAATTATCGATCCCCAAACAATTGAGAAAACCACAGATCCCACGTGAACATTAATTCACACAATTTAATATTTCATACCGATCCAAAATAAAATCAGTACGAGGTTAGATCACATGCGCACCGATTCCTTCATACTTATGCAGTATATGACAAACAGATCCAATGAGCCAATAAATATAAAGTCAAGCACACCAACCAATTAGTATGAGGTATAATAAATTCAGCCGATCAAAATAATATATCACCAGCACTAATCGATAATCAAAAAAAATAACGATTGATCAGAATACCTTTTACCGATCATCAAACCGTCTTCAAATCTGCTTTTCATTCAACGATAAAACTTTGTGAATCCCTAGGTAACGAGCTCCCCAAGCTCTGATACCAATTGTGGAGTTTGTTAGACTCCTTGGATCGTTTTGAGCATCTAGGGTTAAACAATAACAATGATAATAACATGATACGCAGCGGAATTAAACAAACATCAAAGTTATTGACACAAAGTTTTTCTTCACCAAAACATCACTTCAATTATATTAATAACGTGTTACCTAATCTATAACAAGGATCAAACTGATCTTGAAGTGAAACAACCTAGTTCTAGGCGTTTACATCTTACGCCCTAGAACACACACACACACCTTTGATAATCTACATTGTGGAAGACTTATGTAAACTACGTACCCTGCCTCTCTTTATATAATAGAGAGTGCTAGGGTTTACAAAGAGATAAGACTAAATAATATAAAATCGTTTCTACATAATAAGTTATTTCCTGTATCTTTAATCATTGTAGCTTTCTCTCTTTGTCATCTTTAGTCCTTCTTGTTTCATTCTTTTATTTCTTTTGTCACATCAAATCTATAATCCCAACACCTATGGAAATGACCTTACCTTCGTCTTTCTGCTCGCCACATAGGACTTAAAAATGTGCTAAAAAAAAAAAAAAAAAAAAAAAAAAAAAAAAAATTACTCCCTCCGTCCCATTTTAGTTGTCCAGTGTTGACTTTCAAAGTCTTTTTGCTTCAACTTTGACCGTAAATATTTTTGTTTGTATTATATAATACTTGATGAAAGTTATATCATTGAAAAGTTCGTTTAAAATCAAATTTATTTATATATTTTATATCAAGTGTTATAGATTATAAACAAAAATATTTGCGGTCAAAGTTGAAGCAAAAAGACTTTGAAAGTCAACACTGGACAACTAAAATGGGACGGAGGGAGTATTGAATTGGTTTTCGAGTTGACAAATTATTAACATAAATTGTTTATATCATTAGTTATCTTAAACTATGATCGATACTGAGTTGTAATGTAGCCAATTGCACGAATAAGTAATCGTTTTATATACCTAATCATGTACTTACAGATTAAAAAGTGTAACCTGAGCCTCTGGCAGACCAGTGCGTTGCGTAGAACGTTGTTTCAGGTTCGGCAAAAGCATAGGATGCAGACGCGTTAGAAGTATTGCCTACATAAAGAACAAAGTAACCAATGAAAACCTACAACATCACAATACGTTGTGCAACTGAAAAAAAATTTGAGCCATTGTATACTAAACACGAACAATAATTTTTTTACCTGTTGCAGACCCCGTTCTCAAGTGGTCAGCAGAAGCATATGCTTGTCTATTTACGCCATGTCCTACATTAAGACCCAAACATTAAACAACTTAACAAAACTACTTGCGAATCAAGACAGTAAAAACAACAGGTACTACAAACAACCTTCAGAATAGAATGCAGACGCATTAGAAATATTAGCTACATAAACGAAAAAGTAATCAATAACAATTTATAACATTGTCGTACATTACCTAATTTCAACAAACATTTGAGAGAAAATGTAGTGGATACCAACAACAATTTTTTTTAACCTGCTGAAGATCCGGGCCTCATTCGTTGAGCAAAAGCCGATGCTCGTCTGTTAATGACAGGTCCTGCATAAGCAGCAAGACATTCACAAACATAACAAAACGGCTTGCGAATCGAGACACTAACAACATGGATTACAAACAACCTTCAGAAACATGAAGAATACTGTGTGACCCAAAATCTAGTGTCATCGCACCGCGGTCAGTCTTGCAAGATTTTATACAAAAATTTTGAAACCTTCAGAAACAAACGTCACTCAACAGTAAAAATAAAATAAAATATGATAGAAATAAAAATCCAATAATAAAAATCCATAAATACATACAAAACCAATCCTTAATTCATACAAAACCCAAACATCCAGTAACCTAATTTTGTTTCAATCCAGTAACCTAATTATGCTGGGAGAGCTCAATTGATTGCATCAGTTTTGGCTTCCATGCAGGTCTACTGGGGATCGGTGTTTATTCTCCCTAAGGCAGTAATTAATGATATTGAGAAACTTTTTAAAAGGTTCTTATGGAATAATGGTGAAAGCTGCAAAGGAAAATCAAAAGTTGCATGGATTGATTTGTGCAAACCTAAAGATCAAGGAGGCCTGGGATTTAAATCTTTGGTATTGTGGAACAAAACTTTAATGGTCAAGCATTTATGGAATGTTGCATCTAGGAAAGAATCTTTATGGGTGAAGTGGATAAATGTGGTAAAACTGAAAAATAGGAATGTGTGGGATGTTGAAATTGATCAAAAAGATAGTTGGGGATGGAAATGTATTCTGAATCTAAGAGAAATGGTGGGAAGACATATAAGGTACAAGATTGGGAATGGCAAGAGTACTAGTGTGTGGCATGATAAATGGAACAGTGAAGTTTCTTTGTCAAGCATCATTAGCAGGAAAGAGATCTTTTATGCAGGATTCAATGATTCTGATAAAGTTGCTGATATGATTGATGATCATGGGTGGAAGTGGCCACAAAACTGGTTAAATAAATATAGTTGGCTCACCAATGTTCCTGTTGTAGGATCGAGTACTTCGAGCTTGATTGAGCTTGATATAAACAAGAACCTCTGTATGCTATACAAGCGTTTATGCGGAAACTAAACAGCAAGTATAATAAAGAAGAAAACTATAAACGACAATGATCCTCTATGGATCAAACTATGAACTAAGAATTGTGATATTGAATATTGAAAACGTTAAAGGTGTACCTAAACTCATAGACGGATATATCTTTTATACTAACAAGATGACCTAACCCTAATCCGTTCTACAAGTAAACGTGTGAAGAGATAAACAACAATCTCTTCTAAAAATAAATCTTAACAAACATTCTAAATATACGGATAACATATAATACTATCCGCAGCAACAATACTATCGGTAGGAACAAGATAACACTATCGGCAGCAATGAGCTTTCAGCAGGAACCAAAGCTATCGGCAGGAACCAGCTTAACACTATCGGCAGCAACAATGAAATACTTATTCCCAGAGATCCTAACAATCCTCCCCTAATCTTGAGGTTGACTAGGTAAACCTGCAAGATTCCAATGTGATAGAGCTTGTAACTTCTCAGGCTTGAGGACTGCGACTTAGCAGCAACAATTGTAAGTAACCAGCAGCAACATCCATAACTTGCAAGATTCCAACTTCTATAGCATCCAGCAGCAACTTCAATAGTTCAGCAGGAACAAGAAATCTTCTTCAAAACATGTATACTGGTCACCATTACTTTCACTTGAACTTGGCTGCTACTATGACAATATGTACATCAAATCACTTTAAGTTTCATACTATTCTCATCACATCCAGGTGTGTTAACTCCTGTGAGAGGTGAATCATTGAAAATTAATGGATTTGATGTCTCTTTACCAATAGCCATCACTACTGGAGTAGCCAATGTTTAGGTGTATTAGACCATGGTACAGTGATAACCATCTGATTTATTAGCAAATCAGCAACTATAAACGGATTTGACTTGTCTTTACCTGTAGCCGTTTGCTCAGGACTAGTCAATTCTTAGGTTACAGCAAACCTTGGTGAATTGAATACCAAATATGGATACCAAGTGTCTTTACCACAAACCATACTTTTGTGGACTAGCCAATCCTTTGGATCCCATAAAGGTTACATCCATGGTGAATTGAGAACCATTTTCAACTCTCAGAAATAAATCATGGGTGAGTTGAAGTACCCTATAGCTTTGAGCAAGCTATTACAGCTATCAACGGATTTGATTATCACACCAGAGCCGTACCCTCTTGGTGAGCCAACTCTTTCCTGTCTGCAAGACATGGTGAGTTGAGCACCATTTATTGTGTAGGTGTAAACACCAACACTGTACCTGCAAGGTGTTGTGCTCAAAACCACTTATTAGCACACAAAATATACAAAGAATTTTTTTTTTTTTTTTTTTTTTTTTTTTTTTTTGAACTAAGAAACACACCAAAATAAAAGAAAATAAGAAAAGAAACAAAAGAAAGAAAGAAAGATAGAAAATATACAACAACAACAAGAACAATCCTCCCCTTGAGCTTTATCCTCCCCTTAAGCTGATGATCCCTTAGTTGCAATTTGATCCTTGATGAATTTAACCAATTGTTCAGCTGTGGTTAGATCATTTCCTATAGTATGCTTAGGAACTCTGACCTTCTGAGTTAGCATTCTCTTTAACACTCCTTCAGTTAAAGGATAAGCAATATCCACAAACATAGTTAGGAACTTGCCAGAGGTGAGTTCCACAACATGAACATTGGAATAGGGATATAATCTCCAAGAAAATACTCTCCATGATGATTGATTACCCCACACTAGTTTAGCCTTGTCTCCATCCAATTTATTCATCAAGACTTGTAAATCTCCCCAAAGCAGCAAACCAATTCCAGTTGGAGTAGTAGATTGATAATGATTATCCACTATCCTATAAAGATGCTCCAAATCTTTTCTTTCAACCCTATTCAAGATCTCCCTCAGAAATGTAAAGAATTTGACTGTCCCATCAAGAGAAAACCAAACATGAACATCACCATCTGAAGTAGATCTAATCTCCCAATGAGCAATATGACCCCAAGACTGAATGGATTCACCCTCTGAATCACTTTCAGAATCAACCTCAATCAAATCATGATCATCCACTTCAAGAATATCCACAGAAGAAGAGTGGAAAGATTGACTCTTCTGCCTTGTTCTTAGACCATATTGAAGGATAGGAACAGATACAGAAGGCTCAGAAGAGACAGAAGCATTAGCAGTAGGAAGATCAGCAGGAACAAGACCTTCTTGTGGTACCTCAGATGCATCAACATTAGAACTTGGAGCATTGAAAGAATCATCCTGAGAACCTTCTCCAGACTTCATTCTCTTTGCAACATCAGACTCCAAAGATGAAGATGCTCTTTTCCTGCTTTGTGGAATATCAGTGTCTACTAAAGAGTTGAGCTTTGCATAAGTATCAAGGAACAACTTTTGAATTGCACCATCATTCCAACCCTTGAAGTCATTGATCTTGTAGTTAGCTTCATTCTTCAGATACGCCTTCATAAAATTGATATTATCTCTGTTTGTGGGCATCTTATATCCTAACCTTTGTCTTTCCTTGATCCTGTGCATCAATTCATTCCAAGTGGTTGCTCTTTGTTTCTTTAAGATGAATGCCTTGAGCAGTTCTGACCTTTCATCTGAATCTAATTCTGACATTTGAAGAACCATAAACCCATGAGCTCTAATAATCATGTCAGTGTTCAATAAATATTCAACTTGTGCACTAAACACTTCTGAAGAAGGATCATCTGAACTTGGGTTATTTATAATCCCAGCAACATTCTTCTCATCAACAGACAATTGTCTTGCAAGCTCTTCATCTTGAGCAAGCTGAGCTAATCTAGCTTCTTCAGCAGCAATTTCCTGTTCATGCACCTTTGCAGCTATCTCTTCATCATTTTCAGTTGCTTCAGGAGGAATGATGTTACTTTCAACAGCAACAGATGAACTTCCATCAGTAGTAACAGGAGCCTTAGATGCAGAAGAAATATTTTCAACATTGGCAGTAACAGCAGAGACATCAGCAGCAATGGAGACATCAGTAGCAATGAAGACATCGGCAGCTGTGGTCCTTGCTTCAGTGGAGACCTGTGCTTGAGGAGTGATGTTGTGCTCAGCAGTTGTAGGTACTTCAGTATTTGCACCATCAAGAGAAACAGATGCTAGAACATTAAGCCCATCAAATATCATATCATCCTGATCTTCCTCAGACTCAGAAAGAATAACCCTTCTTTTCTTTTGCACATGACTACCCTCCAATATGCTGATCTTTTCATTTAGTTCTTGGATAGTTCTACTAAAAGCTTCATTAGAATCCCTGAGCTCCTTTTCCAAATTCTTCACTTTCTCACTAAAAATCCTTTTTGTCTCATTAAGTTCTGACTCCAATGCCTCAATTTTCTTCACAGATCTGTCAAGTAACTGGGACATAGAGGTGAGATCAACAGCATCATCATCTCCACCAGCAGGAGCACTTGAGGTATTAGGAGCTACATTGACTCTGGGTGGAGAAACATTAAATCCCTCCCCTGCATTGGTGTCATAACTAAATGGCTGCCTAGTAGGACTAGGTGAGGAAAGCCTTGAAGAAGAAGGTAAATCCACAGAAGGAGATGGCTGGATAATAGGTGTATCAGCTGAGATGGTCTGATCATTAGATTCAACATTGTCATTAGGCTCAGGTGTAGGTGTTACTGGTCTGGGAGATGGTGGTAAAGGATCATCAGCAGCAATAGATGCAGATGCATCAGCAGCAACTGAAGTCTCTTGCTCAGTTGCATTAGGTGATTGTGAAATATTGACATTCTCAGCAGGATCAGGATTTCCTGCAGGATCAGGGATATCAGCAGGATCAGGGTTGTGTAACATATGAGGCAACAATGGCAAATGTTGGCCAGTAAAGTTCATCTTCATCAGGGCAAACATTTTGGCAGTCAACCTATTTATAATCTTAGGGGATGTATTAATGGTCTGTACACCTAAGATGATTTGAAGAAATCTAGGGTACATCAAAAAGTTGTTTTTACCATTACTGAGATTCTCAATCATTCCCTCAAAAATATATTTTGCCCAATTAAAGATCCTACCCTGAGATAAACAGACTAGACCAGATGCAATAGGACTTGGACATTGATCCCAACCACCTGACTTAACACTAAGACACTGGAGTAAAGTGTGAATCAGAAACCTCCATTGAGGAGACAACTTACTTTTCAAGAAGGTGCAACTTCCAGTAACAGGATACCCTATAGCTGCCATACCATCAGTAATATCTTGCCTTGAAAGATCATATTCCCCTTGCTCCTCAGGAAATTGAAGCTGAACTCGAATCAACTCCTCAGTAACAATCACTTCTTGGTCATCAATGGTAGCAACAATATCAACTTCCCTTCCCACGATGTGTCTTACCTTAGCTGTCCTCCAAAACTGTTTGACCAATGAATCATATACCGTCACTGGACAATAAGTGAGGGCATAACGAATAGATGACCCACGAAGAAATGCTAGAACTTCATCATAACCAACACTTCTTGAAGAAGACTCCAAATAAGCCACCTTGTTATGATCATCCTTGTAACGAAGAGTTGTTGTCATTGCGTTGAAGAAATGATTTAGGGTTTGAAATGGGAAAATTAGGGTTCGAGAGGTTTTAGAGAATTTGAGATGAGAGATGTGCAATTATGCGTTGTGTTACCAAAAATAACACTTTAAATTGCTGCAATTCTTTGCACGTAACATTGACCAATTAAATTGAGAAGGTTTGACCATTCAGCAGAAACATTTGGTCATTCGGCAGCAATAGGAGGTTTGACCAATCGACAGGAATGAAGTGGTTTGACCAAAGTCAACCTTCCGAACTTAGTCATTAAGAGTAACTTACCCGAATTAACTCTCAATACCAACCATCAATAAATTTTGCACTAATCTCCATATCGTTATATAACCCTCAAATCACATAACTTTATCATCACATAACCCTTTATTACCACAAATCAAACAAAATTTCCAAAAATCAAGCCACAATATGAGTTCATCCATACATCCAATCATCGAAATCTCATCAGATGCTTCCTCCTCTAGTGACTCAGGATGGAACAACTACTTCCCCAAAACAGCATCATCCTCTAAAAACAAAGGTAAGTCCAAGGTTGAGGATGACTCATCTGATCCTATTCCATCTACCCCTTCTTCATTAGAGTACTTTAGCTCTGATGATGAAGATTCATCAGAGTTGAAGTCTTTGGTTTATTGTCAGGGTGAATGGGAGACTTTCCCTCCCAATTTTCCCATTACAGATGAGCTTAGGAAACAGATGAAGGAAACTGAAGCTCTGCTAGCTGAAGAGATGGAGAGGACAACTGCAGCTTTCTATAAAGTATCGGTTCCAAAAGGCAAGGCAAAACATCAAGAAGGCTCTACCCGAGAAAAACCAAAACCTCGAAGTCGAGACAATCGACAACATGAAGGCCAAGATCCAAGACAAAGGAAGAATCCCACCAGACCAACTTCCAAGCCAGCTCATCCAGCTCCAGAATCAAGCAAGCCTATTCCACAGCCAAGCCATTCAACTGCAAGGACACGCTCCAGAACACATCAAAGGCCAACTACTTCAAGCTCTTCAAAGCCACCCCCTGAACCAAGACAACCATTGCCAGTGATATTGGCACTTCCAGTCCCCCATATTTATGAAGAGATCTGTCGCCAGAGAGGAAGGAGGTTCATGCCTGATAATATGGGTAAGGGTAAAGGGAAAATGGAATAGGTGGTAGGGTTTAGATAGATTGATGTATGAAGGTTGGTATGATGTTAATAGGTAGCTTTTGTAACCCTGTAACCCGTAATCTTTTGTAATCAGCAATTGAATGTGCTTAACTTTCTTAAGATGAATGAAAATTTCTGTGATTAGCATTAAGCCCAAGCATCACTAAGCTGCAAAACAAAGTTAACTAACAAAAGACATTGAAAAACCTGCAAAACAAAATGACATAACCCTTTAGCATAAAGCTCTGATACCACTTGTAGGATCGAGTACTTCGAGCTTGATTGAGCTTGATATAAACAAGAACCTCTGTATGCTATACAAGCGTTTATGCGGAAACTAAACAGCAAGTATAATAAAGAAGAAAACTATAAACGACAATGATCCTCTATGGATCAAACTATGAACTAAGAATTGTGATATTGAATATTGAAAACGTTAAAGGTGTACCTAAACTCATAGACGGATATATCTTTTATACTAACAAGATGACCTAACCCTAATTCGTTCTACAAGTAAACGTGTGAAGAGATAAACAACAATCTCTTCTAAAAATAAATCTTAACAAACATTCTAAATATACGGATAACAAATAATACTATCCGCAGCAACAATACTATCGGTAGGAACAAGATAACACTATCGGCAGCAATGAGCTTTCAGCAGGAACCAAAGCTATCGGCAGGAACCAGCTTAACACTATCGGCAGCAACAATGAAATACTTATTCCCAGAGATCCTATTACCTGTGCCTACTCTCATTGATACTCCTGATAAGACTGTGTGGATAGATTGCAAGGGTGATGAAAAAGCATTTGCAACTAGAACTGTATGGAAAGATGTTAGAGGCAGTGGTAATAAAGTATGCTGGAATGAATTGGTATGGCACTCACATTGTATCCCAAAACACTCATTCATCCTATGGCTTGCCATTAAAACTAAGCTTTGTACTCAAGACAAGTTGGCTAAATAGTATCCAAATAAGAGCTACAATTGCAGTCTATGTGGCAAAGGTAATGACTCACATGATCATCTCTTCTTCAATTGTGAATTTGCTAATGAAGTGTGGAAAAAAGTGTGTGACATTGCCAAAATTGAGTTCAAGAGAAGCGCATGGGAAGTAACTGTGGAGAACATAAGCAAAGAGAAGAATGGGAAAAGTGTTTGGGTTGTCATTAGAAAGATTAGTGTGGCTGCAGCAGTTTACTATATATGGCAAGAAAGAAATAGAAGATTGTTTAACAATTGCAAGAGAAGTAGTGATGAAGTGTTTGAAAACCTGTATGAAGATTTAAGAGATAAAATGACAACTATAACTGTGAAGCATTCTGCTAATGTCTGTGAAGCTGAGCAGTTATGGAACACTAAGTTTCAAAGTAAGGCTGTTTTAAGTAAAAGTGTTGAGGATTGAAGTGAATAAGTCCAAAGGGTAGTCTGAGTATAATGGTTTGAAGCTGGAATTAGTTACATGCTGAATAAAGGGGTGTTTGGATCCCTGGACACCAGAAGCATTTCATCAAATAAAAATGCTCTCTGTCTAAAATCAAGCCATTACAAGTGTAGGATACCTTGTACCTTGGAGTCCTATCTGGTGTGGCTGTACCTATGCTAACCTTCATGTTTCCTATTTGGCCTTGGGAGGGAATAGGAGCATGTTAGGCTAAGTAGGAGGCCTAATTCAGTAAGGATGTACCATAAAGTAGGGTCCTCCTTATGAAGGGTAAATGACTTTGGAGGATGGTGTATGATGGATGGAATGGAGAGGTGTGAAAGATGAACCTTCTTGGTCCATCCAATACATCATCACAGGAGGAAATGGTTGGTCTTCACTTAAGGAGTGCATTCCCAAACAGTTGAAGCCATTTTAGAGATGGAAATGTAGGCTGTTTGGCATAGCCCTTGAGTGGAAGGGTAATGGGTGCCTAGTGAAGCCACTAACTCTCTCTACTGTGATTAATGTGGATGTTGGTTGAGTGATCATGGTAGGAGAGTAAGGTGGAAATGTAGTTAGATGGTAGGTGCGTTTTAAGGTGAATGGATCAGTGAAGAATGGTTTAAAAATGGTGCTATGTTTTGCTCTGTTTTTGATGGTGCAAGAGATTAGTGTTGCCTGACTTTTGTTTAGATTGTCAGATATGGGGCAATTTTAATCTTTCTGTATTGTTTCCTTGTATTCTGATTTGGGAATGTCCAAATTCAGCTAGTGTTAATTTCATATTGTAAATTGTTGGAAAATTAATATAATTCACCTTTGCACTAAAAAAATAATTTTGTTTCAATCCGAACAAAAAGTAAAAATAAAAATTACCTTAAACTGAATATGGTTGATTCGTACCAAACGACCCGCCACTCCTATTAACAACAATAGTATTTGGGATTATTGCACCACCTATATCAAAAACCGACCTCATCAGAAGCATAATTGGTCTGTTATAACATGAAACATTAGATTAATATTACTTACCTGACACACCTTTCTTTCTTGTTATAACCTGAAACCAAAAAAATTATGTAAAACAATGAAGTTGAATTAAGGAACATAAGAAGATTCGGGATAAAAATAAAGATTGGTTGACAATCCTGTGCACCTATATCGCCATGACTACTGATGAAGGAAGAAGCCGGTTGCAGAATTCCCATACGGTCTGAAGGTCTGCTATGAAAAAGCGGTGAAGTTTATCCGCAGATTTTGATAAGGCCGAGGTGTTTATACCGACTCTATATCTGTCTACTATACCTTCTACTTTGGGCTGGAAATGGGCCTCACATGGACCAATGTTATGGAGTAACAAACTGGGGTATTGTTCGGGTCACGGATTAATAATAAAAAAATCATCGGGTCGCCGTGTTTTAAATGAATAGGGAATTGTATTTGGATTTAAGTATTTGGATCTAAAAAAATTATTAGGCCCAACCATTTTTGTTTAAAGCATAGTGTGGACTTGTAAAGTTGTAACTTGTAAGTATTTGGCAATATCTTGTTTAAAGCATAGTGGTACATTAGATATTTCAATTTGGCATTGTTACACCAATTTTTTTACTGTATTTTTACATCTATTTATACTTATCATCATTCTTGCCATAATAAAATATTTCAAAATGTATTTAAATTCACTTTTACACAACTGATTTTTGTCGGTTATTATTATTATGTTAAATCAGTGGCTAATAATCTCATCTATATTATGAATCAAATATATTCGACATGTAGTTCGGTGAATAATTAGTGACCATCTAGCTCGTCACTAATGCTTTGCGAATGACCAAAAGTCAGTGACAAAAGATTATGTTGTCACTAAATGGCCTAAATAGTGACCAAAATAAAAGTGGTCATTAAATTCTCGTCACTAAACACACTTTTTCTTGTAGTGAATGTTAAAAAAAAAGTAAT